>JBAMBR010004996.1:0-24987 GCA_037044475.1 Zaprionus obscuricornis | reverse complement strand
TATATTCCGATCTAGAATCACAAATCGAAGACCAACATTTTTTTAGCAGAATCTAATGAGTGAAACGTCTCCTTTCCATTTGTCTGTTGATTGTCAGCGCTTTGCTAGCGCAATGCGTCACTTTAGTTAATGAGTTTGCCTAAAAAAAAAAAAACAACTTATGTTTTTGGTTACTGTTGCTGTTTCTGCAGCTATTTCTACTGCTGTTGGTCAGCTTTAATCAAATTCATTTTTGTTTTTTTATTTTTTTGGCCAAAAACAGCTGAAAGCATCAACAGCTTTTAAATTGAACGCGTTTTCGACAATTTGAATTAGTTTCACGTCTGCTGTCACAGCGTTCGGTGCGATATGAAAGTGAGTTTTAGCCGTTAATGCCTTTTGCCCATAAAATGGCCAATAAAGGATTAAGTCGCTCAAGGATAATTTTACTAATTCTATTTACTTCTTCATCACAGTTATTTGTTTGTGTCTTGGCTTTGGCCGCCACATTGGCAACAACCAATGCTGGACTTTTGGGTCTGCTGAAGGGTGGTGGCGGCGGTGGCGGTGGCTACGGCGGCGGTGGTGGCGGCTATGGTGGTGGTGGCTATAGCGGCGGTGGCGGTTATGGCGGTGGTGGCTATGGCGGCGGCGGCTATGGCGGTGGCGGTTATGCCAGCGGCTATGGTCATGGTGGCGGCGGCGGTGGCGTTCAAATAATTAAAATAATTGATGGTGGAAACAGCGGCGGCGGCGGCTATGGCGGTGGCGGTTATGGAGGTGGCGGCTATGGCGGCGGTGGCTACAGCGGTGGCGGCTACAGTGGTGGCTATAGCGGTGGTCATGGCGGCGGCTATGGCGGCGGTTATGGTGGCGGTTATGGCGGCGGCGGTGGCTACGGCGGTGGTCATGGCGGTCATGTCGATGTCTACAAGGTCATTACAACAACCACACACTCCGGCGGTTACAGCGGCGGTGGCGGCGGTTATGGCGGCTACAGCGGCGGCGGTGGCTACGGCGGCGGCGGTTATGGCGGTGGCTCATATGGCGGCGGCTATGGCGGTGGCAACGGCGGCTGGTCTTCCGGTAAATCTGGCTGGTGGAAGAAGAAGTAAACACTGTAAACTTGTAAATTGAAACACGTTTAGCTAATGTCAAGGTTAAGAAATAAAATAAACAAAAATTAAAAATAAAAAAAAATAAAATAAAATAAAAAAATGTATAAAATTTGTTCATGGTGTTTGATTTATTCGATAAGAACAACGATTTAAGCAACAAACCAATTAAATACGCTGGAATTTTGCAATAAATGAAGACGGGTTGCATAAGCTGTAAAATATGAGAGGCAGCAAGCAGAAAATTTAATATTAAAAATAAATAATATTTAATTATTATTATTATTAATATTATTTAATATTTCATTTAATTTTAATTTATTTTATTTTATTAAATTTTACTTAATATTTTATTTTTATTATCATTCTATTTTTATTATTATTTTATTTTATTATAATTTAAATTATTTTTAATTTAATTTTATTTTATATTATTATATTTTAATTAATTAATATTTTATTTTTATTATTTTACTATTATTATTAAAATTATTTTTAATTTAATTTAATTTAATTTTATATTATTATTTTTTAATTTATTTAATTTTTTTTTAATATTTTTATTTTTATTATATTAGTATTATTATTAAAATTATTTTATATTTTTGATTTATTTATTATTTTTAATATTTTATTATTACTATTTATATTATTTTGAATTAATTTTTTTTTATTTCATATTATTTTATTTATTTTATCTTATTTTACTCTATATATTTTTAAATTATTGTATTTTATTTAATTTTATTTTTTTTTGTTGTTTTTTTAAATAATTTTATTTAATTTATTATTATTATTTTTTATTTTTTTATTTCATTTTATTTTATTTATTTACATGTTATAAATCAAAAGCAACAGCTATTACAGAGCATCCCATAGTTCATAGCGTAGCATCAATAGTAGAATCTCACTTTTCTTCTTCTTCTTCTTCTTCTGCTGCTGCTTCTTGTTTTAGCCTGTTGCATAACTTCTGCGCTTAAGATACACAACAAAGAAGTCTTTCTTTGAAAGGGGAGAAAAAAAAACTTGTATATATATAAAGATATATATAATATATATTTATTTCGGCTTAAGAAACTTGATTTATAAACTCGCTTCACTTCACTGGGGGATTTCCATCAACATTTTTGTATAAATCACTTTTATTTGTATTTATTTTATTTTATTTTTATTTTTTTTCTTTTCTTTTCTTTTTTTTTTGTTAGCCACTAGAAGAAAGATGATAGCATAGAATCACTTGAAAGCTCAACATAATTGACAATCAACAGCTATATGAACCCGGCAGCACTTTCAGTTATAAACAGATACAGATGCAGAAACAGATATATATATATATTCGTGTATAGTGTAGTTCATAATTTATGCTTGAAATACTTGAGCATTTTATTTACTCGCGAAATTTTTTCGCTGCTGTAAGAAACCAATCACTTTTGTTTTGCTGTTTATGACATTGTTACTATGTCTGTGCTGGTGTGTAGGTGTGTAATTGTGTGTGTGTGTGTGTGTGTGTGGCAGGAATGAGACAATAAACTCTTGTCAAGGAAATAAGCTACGATATTTATATGTGAAAATATCAAGGGAATCTCACACACATACAATCAAGATACAGAACATTGCTATACAACATGCACATACACAGACGCACATATACATATACATATGTATGTATATATACAATTGCCTAGGGGCAGGGACAACATGAAGTTTATGGAGCATATGTGGCAATGGCAAAGGCAAAGTAAAGTGTGTGTGAGAAAGAGAGAGAGGCAGCGACTGACAAGACTTGAGGCCTTGCAGGCATTTTGGCGCAAAGGTTGCCACTGTAATAGACTCACAGACACACACAGAGAGAGAGAGATTACATATGTATGTAGATTTGTAGGTAAAGGTATCACTGTGTATGTGTGTGTGTGCACAGTATATGCCAGGAAGTGTGCGTCGTTATTATTTGACTAAAATACATAGAAAGAGAGAGAGAGAAAGAGAAGAGCTACGCACGTGAATTTAGCTAAATGTCGGGCATGCAGCTTTAAGCTGACCTCTGTGGTTAATTTTTGCATCAAGTATTTAATAAGAGACTAAGAACAGACAACATTATATTATATAGTATACACATATATATATATTCACACTTACACACACACACACACACACATATATATAGATTAAGGCTTTATTTGTAAATTCTTTTTCGTCTTTTATTTTATTTTTATTTTTTTTTTTGTGTATTTTGTGTTTCTTGAAAAACTTTGCTTTTGCTTACATTATGTTTAGCTTGAACTTAGAAACTAAAACATTGAAAAATTTAATTGATTTAATAAATAAATATTTAATAAATTATTATGCTTATAGATTACAGTTATAAAATTAGACAAGTAGATAATGACGAACTTTGCTTAAATTAATTTAAAAAAAAAAAAGATGAATGCAAAAATAATTTTAATGAAAAATAAATAAATAAATAAATAAAAAAATTACAACGCAAAAGTGTGAAGCTTACAAAAATTGAAATTTACAGCAATGCGCTGAGCAGCGACTGAGCGGTGTAAATATGCTGATGAACATGTTTTGATGAATAATGAATAATGAATGAATAATTGAAATATAACAGAAAACTGTTTTTGCGAGCCAACAGTTAAAAGTTAAAGCGTTGATTATATAGCGTGCAATGAAAAATAAGTTCAGACTGCTACAAAAGAGAGTGTTAAGCTAACAGTAAAACAATAAAAAATAGAATGAGAATGAGAATAAGAGAATGAGAGAATGAGAGAATGTGAATGAGAAAAACGGAACAGATTGCGTCACATAGAAAGAAACAACATAATAATCGATTATGTGAGTGCAAAAATGCTAATGATTACAACTGGCAACTGATGATGAACATAATGATGATGAGTATAATAGGTAATGGTATCAGGTATCTGAACAAGTGGTTGTTGGTGGGGCAGCACAATGTGAACGCACGTTACAGATACATTACGAATGTTATATCCATAGGTGCAACTGTGCTCTATGCATTTAACCGTTGCAAGCATCAACGCATTAAGCACAATGAGGCAACGCACTAATAGAGAGAGAGTGAGAAAGAGAGAGAGAGAGGGGGAAGGGAAAGAGAAAGAGAAAGAAATCTAATTACAATTTTTGTCTGTCTCTGAAGTCTGTCTCTTGGTTGTAATATACTGCTGCTGCTGCTGCTCTTGCTGCTCTTGCTACTCTTGCTGCTGCTGCTGCTGCTACTCTTGCCACTCTTGCTTCTTCTTTTTGTCGTTCGCTTATGATTTATCTACAAGATAAATGCAACTTATACATAAATTAAGAATCTTTAAATATTTCTTTTTTTGCATTTCTCTTCATTTTTCTTTTTTTTTGTCTATGATTTTTTCTGTGCTGTATGCTGCAGCTGCTGCTGCTGTTGTTGTTGTTGCTGCTGCTGCAGTTGCTGATGTTGCTGTTGTACTGCTTGTTGCCTGCTATGCGCACGATATGCCAATTCCTGTGCCTCAGTCAAGGAGCGTCTATCCCAACCACCGCCACCACCACCACCGCCACCAGATGACCAACCGCCACCACCACCGCCGCCACCGCCACCGCCTGAGGACCAACCAGAGCTGCCGCCACCAGATGATTTGCCAGCCATAAGTTTCTTCAGGCCAATGATGCCGGCCAAGAGTAAGGCAATTTTAGAGATAATTAACGCTTTGCCAGCAAGTATATAGAGTGCGCCCATGGCAATTGGTAACATGCCCATCAGCTTCGTTGCAACCATCATGGCCATCATCATGCCCATTTTCTTCATTTTTCCTCGACCTGCAATAAAGCACAAAGCAAAAAAAAATAATAAAAAAATAATAAAAAAAAATACAACAAGAAAATGATTAAAAACTGTTTTTTTTTTTGCTTTCTTTCTTTTTGTTATTACAATTTTTTTTTATTAAAACAAAAAAAAAATATGAAAAAAAAACGTTGCTTCTAACTGTATAAAAGCGCAGATTAAATAATTAATTTTTCATTTTAAGTAAAGCTGGAAAAATGAAAAAAAAAAAAAAAAACTTTAATAATTATAATTTTTTTTTTTTATTATTTTATTATTTTTCACACGCTTTCATTTATGAAGAATCCCTTGGAAAAACAATGCGTTTTATTTTCCTTAACACTTTGCAGTACTCATCAAATATTTTAACATAGTTTTCCTGCATGGTGAAAGTTGCACAATTTTTTTTTGCTGTTGTGAGAATATAATTTTTTTTTTTTGGCGTGTTTTGTGATTATTCGCATGCAACGTGTGTGGCTTTCATTTTGGCTGCAATAGCAGGGACAACACTTTAAGCGATTTCACTTCTCTGTCTAGTGAAATTGTTGTATATTTTAGCCAACAGCTCAAAGGCTTAAGGCTCTGAGCTTGCAGCTTGCAACTTACAATTCATAGCTAATGCTGGGCATTTGTAGCTAATGTTTACAAAATGTTGGTAATGCTGCTGCAAGTAAATCAAGCGATGCAATTGATTCGATTGCAATTAGCCAAAAATGGTTAATGGCCAAGTGGGAAAGTCTGGTCTGGTCTGGTGAGTGAGTATCAATTGAAAATCTTGATCAATGAATTCGAAAGTAAAGGAGAAAAATAACAACAACAACAACACTGTGAAAGTGAGTTCACTTTTCATGACTGGAAAATGTTTGCTGTCACAGTTGAAACCAAAAATTTACAAAAAAAAAAAAACAAAAAAAAAAGCTAAGTGCTTGTGTCAGATTTGTAATTGTTGCAATATGCGCGGCCAGTCTAGAAGTTAACAACAGTGAAACGTGGCCAAAAAGCACTTTCATTGTCTCGTTTTTTTTTTTTGTGTTTCTTTGACATCGACATGAATATCATGACAACTGAAAGCCTGACTTCATGTCATGTTATTTCATGCTTAAAACTATAGTTTAAAGTGTTGCCAGTAGCTTTTGCTTTGCTGAACTATGTAAAAGTTTGAAGAGGCAACAGTAGCAACATGTTTAAGAACTTGAAATTCTCTTTTAAGCAAAAATGTGAATCACAAAGCTTTTTTTTTGCCTTTTTTTTATTTTAGCATAAATAAAAAACAAGCAAAAAAAATTATTAAAAAATTAATTCAAGCTGCTTTATAGACTTAAAACTGGTTTAAGGGCATTTCAATAGAAATTTATAAATTTTTTGCACCGTTAAAGAATTTCTTAACTGTGATATATAATCTGTAAGACTTGCATTGTATATTTTTCGTCTTTTTTTCTAGACTGCGACATAAACAACAGCAGCTGCCTAAAAAATAATATTTTTTCTATTGATTTTTATTTTTTTGTTTTTTTTTGCATATATTAAAAAATTCTCAAAAAATCAACAAAAATAAATAAAAATAAATAAAAAATTTTGTTATAGACTTCAATTCAGGCAGTTAAACACGTTTAAGGGCATTTGCTTATCGGTTTATGTTGTTGCTGCTCTTGCTGCTGTTGCTGCTGTCATTGTTGTTGTTGTAAATTTTTTCGTGCCCAATATAAAATTCTAGCCTGACACTTTTTCGTCTGCGCTCGTCTGTTGTTTTTTTGTTGCTGTTGTTGTGCTGCTTCTTGTAGAATTTTTTTTTTTTTTTTTGAGATTTTTAGGTCACTGTTGACTTGGCGAACGAGTTTCGTGCGTGTTTGTTTGTGTCTGTTGACTGTTGTTGCTGTTTTGTCTATGTATTTGTTATAAAAAAACAATTGCGCATTTTCCCAGAGCGAGAGCAGCAGCAGCAGCAGCAGCAAAACAAAATTTTCCACACTCTTAACATACAATGCAAAGAAATGATAAGGCAAGGAAATGGAACACAGTCAAAGTCGAAGTCGAAGTCAAAGCCAAAGCTTGATCTGACTGAATGTCAGTGACAAGCTTAACAATTAAGCTAAACATATATGTAGACTAAGGCATTAGTTACAAACACACACACACACACAGACATATATCTACACATAGATATATCTTGGCTCTAATAACTGCCGTCGCTCTCAGTGTGTGTGTATTTGTGCCAATTATGTATGACGCCAGTTGGTTTAGCTATCAGACAACGCAGTTATCAGGCAACAATTGAAATATGCAGCAGCCTGCTGTATGCTACATGCTGCATGCTGCATGCTGTAGGCTGTGCCAAGTGAAGCAAAATTATGTCACTGTCACGCGCAATGAATGCATTTAGCGGTTGCAAGCTAACGTAACTACAATTAAGCCATAAAGCCGTTGTCTATACTAATACACAACATATATAAGACACATATAAGACACATATATTTTGTTGCTTACCTTCCTCTAGGCCACGTCCAATCTCATCGGAAGTCATTTTGGGGAAACTCACTTGCAGTGAGTGTCCGTTAAAGAAATAACTGAGACGCTCAATTAACATACTCGTCAGCTTTGCATCACGTTCACTGCCGGAACGCGCCAATGTTGATTCTAGCTCATTTTCGCTATATACTTGCGGACTTGCTACCGTTGCTGCTGCCGTTGCTGCGCCCGTTGCTGCTGCTGCTGTATCCAAACGCACCAATTTAATGCCATCGGCAACAGTTATTGCATCAATAGGTGCAATTCGATCAATAAATGATATTGCCTTCTTTTTGAGGCATGGTATAAATCCGCTTTCAGCACGATTACATTCATCATAGACACGCAGCAATGTGCGTGCACCGGCATTTTGTATGCCACTGCCAGTTGCATGTGCATGTGCTGCTGTATTACTCAATTGTTCAATTGCTGCATAACAATTGCTGACCAAGCATAAGCTCAAAAGGACTAAGCTTAGCTGTGTCTGAGCACGTAAATGCTTTTCTTTAAATGTCATTTTTTTTGTTGTTTTTTTTTTAAGTTTTTATTTTTATTTAGAATTTTCTTTTCTGTCTATGACACACGCGTTTTAAGCCCGACACATACACAGAGACACAGAGAGAGAGAGAGAGAGACACAGAAACAACACACAGGAAGACACGCGTGCACTTTCCGCTGTCCTTGCAGCTGTGTTTCCTTTATTTTTTATATTTTTATTTTTTGTCACTGAAAGCTCTTTGCTGGCGCGTCTTGCACTGTCTGCAAGTGTAAATCAAACTGATGCCACAACTTGGCGCGCTTTATTCTTTTATAGACCTTTCTTTCTTACATTTCATTCCCCTTTCACCTCTGCCCCCCCCCCATGCCACTCGTAGCTTTTCTCCTTCGTTAACTTAATCACAATTTGATTTTCTACTCGTACTTCAACAATGTTCAAGTTGCTGTTGCAAAGCCGAAGTTGAAGCTCGGCTTCACGATTCATATAAACAACATTGTTGTTGTTGTTGTTGCTGTTGTTGTTGTGACTCAGTTTTCACAAGCTCTGTTAATAGTTGCTGTTGCTGTTACTTTGACTGTTAATGCTGCTGCTGCTGCTGTTGTTTTTTCTTTGACTGTTGCCGTAAAGCTGTCGCTGCTGTTGCTGCTGTTGCTGCTATTGCTACTGCAACTATTGCTTCTAATGATCATTAGGTGATCATCAATGAGTCAAGTGGCAGGCTCAACTTCCATAGCCAAAGGCTTGCAGCAAGTTTTTCCATGCAGCTTTCGTTGTTTATGGCCAAATATATTAGCTACATTTGTTGACTGTGGTAGGCGTGTTGCCATTGGCTTTTGACCATTTAAAAAAAAAAAAAACAAAAAAAAAAACAAAAATTTGCTGCTGCCGTTTTACGTTTTGCACCTTGTCGACACTTTAATTTCAATTTTGGCACTTAACAATTTTCTTTTGACCATAAAGAAAGTATTTATCAGTTAGTGAGAGACTATAAAAACAAAACACACTTGCGATTTACCGCTTAATTTTATTATGCAAAATGTGCAAGTATCAAGAGCAGCGACTTATCAACTGATTGATGGTCAATATAAATGAGCGCGCACACAGGCGCATTCAACTAAGCAACATTAGCAATAACAACAGCAACAGCAACTGCAATTGTTGCTAGAGTTAGCTAAGAGCAATGACTTGGCCATTGACTTCTACTTGTTGTTGTTGTTGTTGTTGTTGTTGCAAGAAAAGGCAAATTGTTGATGTTGCACGTTTGAACAAGCCCATTCCGGATGCGTTATGTCCGTTGTGTTATTCTTAGCTTTTAGCTTTGTTTATACACTGCCAGAGAGTCATAGATATTTTATGCAGAAATTCTCAACTTATGGTAGTTAATCAATATAGTAATCAAATTTCACAGTTGCTACTTCTTCTATTAATATTTATCGATAAATTTGATAATCGATAACGATAAATTAGTTAATTAATATTGATAAATTCGATTATCTATATTGATAAATTTGATAGTCGATATCAATCAATCGGATAATCAATATCGATCAATAAGATAACTGATATCGATCAATTAGATAATCGATATCAGTTAATTCGACAATCGATATTGATAAATAGATAATAGATAAATTTGATTAAAATTGAAAATTAAATATCAGTAAATTCGATAATCGATATCGATAAATTCAATAATCTATATTAATAAATTCGATAAATTATATAGATAAATTTGATTATTTATGTAGTTAAATTCGAATTTAACTTAATATTGGTAAATTCGATAATCGATATTGATAAATTCGATCATTTATATAGATAAATTCAAAATTAAATATCGGTAAATTCGATAATCGATATCAATAAATTCAATAATCGATACCGATCAAATCGATAATCGATATTGATATATTCGATAATCGATATTGATATATTCGATAATCGATATTGACATATTCGATAATCGATATTGATAAATTCGATAATTTATATCGATAAATTCGACAATATAGATAAATTTGATAATTCATAAAGGTAAATTCGATGTTTATGATTATTAGTAAATTCCATAATGGATATCGATAGATTCGATAATTGATATCGATAAATTCGATAATCGATATCGATAAATATTTATCGATAAACAATGTATGTTTTTTTGTATATTATCATTCATGATATTAAATTCGATAATCGATATGGATAAATTCGATTATTGATATTGATAAATTCAATAATCGACATCAATAACAATAAATATTTATCGATAAACAATGTCTGTTTGTTTGTATTATCATTCAAGATATTAGAATGAAATTCACAATATCTGCACTTCTCACAGTTTTTTCTATTCTCGTATACTGTCAAAATTTCAGGCAACTCACTTTAAAATAACATCATAGTTATCATAGGGAACAATCATTTAATAATTGAATTTTTGTATATACAAATTTTTGTCTAAGGGTAAAAAAATATTCAACATTGTAAGTAGAAAATTTTCTTTGTTGTCTATTTTATTCATGAGAAGAAGGCACAGCATTTAGTATCTCAAACTTCAATGTTACGATGTATCTGATAGAACGTGCCTGTGCATATGCCACAGACATAAACACAGTTCGTGGCTGTGTCAGTGGCTGTGGCTTTGGCTGTGACTGTGACTATGGTACAAAAGGAAAGCTGCCACAAAGGCCGCATAATTGCGGCTAGCTTGAAAAACAGAAGAAAAAAAAAACCCAAATATGCCAGCGGAAATAAATAAATTTTCTGGATTCTTTTCGACAACTTGAACTCGACTCATAGTCGACTACTTTCGCTCGACTGCCAATGGACATTTTATGAGTCAGGTGATCCCAAAAATGTTAGGGGGATAAAAAAAAAACAAATGTAAAATAAAAACAAAATAACAAAAATCACAAAAAAAAAAAGAAAACAAAACAATTGCTGAAGGGATTTTGGTTGCATGCCACATGACAAGCACACGATGCTGCTATTTTCAACTAATAAAGTCGCAAATTTAGGCCCCAAAGCGCCGCACTAAGATCTCTAACTAATGGCAGCTGGCGTCGAAAAAAAACAGTGTCGAAAACTTGTTGTAACTTCGACATTTTGCCTCTTACTGCTGCTACTTGTACTAAATGCTGCTACTTACCATAATTTATTTTCTTATGCTTCAGTTTCTTCTACATCATCCGCTTCTTCTTCTTCTCGTAGTTGTTGTTTGTGTTTTTTTTTTTTTTTGCTATTTTTCTGGGCTAGTAATTTTGATTTTGGCTGCCTGCTGCATTGTTGTTTTTTTTTCGCCCATTTCACTTTCACTTTAGCGCAACATGACCATGGATCAGTTTTAGGGCATCGATAGTCAAATATTTTTTGTACTTTTGGTATTTCAATTGAAGATGTTTGCCAGCAGCATTGGCACGAGTCTACGTTAATTTGCTTGATATCAAAAAAAAAATACTTTGTCAATATACTTTATAATAATCTTTGACCATTGATAAATGGCAGTGGCAATAGTATTTGCCTTAAGGTTCACTGACCACTGTTGTCCGGCGCGTCGAGTCGCCGCATGCTGTTGCATAGAAATGAAAATGAAATGAAATAGATGAACACAATTTTCACATGGCGTTGACCTTTCCTTTTTTTTCTCTCTCATTTTTGCAGGTGTTGAATTGAGATATATTTATATAGCATTAAGAATAACAGACAGTTCTATTTCCCTCTCTTTCTCTTTGTCTCTTACTCTCTTTATCACTCAAATATTCCTTTTACTATCGGTCGCTGCTCTGTCTGACAGTTTTCTAAAGATGTTAAGTATTTTATGTGTGACAAGTCGATGTTGAAATACGCTTGCAAAGTGAATATGTAAGCGATAATCCTTAATAATACAATAATCGATAAATATATCGATAATACAATAATCGATAAATATATCGATAATGCAATAATCGATAATACAATAATCGATAAATAAATCGATGATACAATTATCGAAAAATAAATCGATGATACAATTATCGATAAATAAATCGATAATACAATTATCGATAAATAAATCGATAATACAAAAATCGATAAATAAATCGATAATACAATAATCGATAAATAAATCGATGATACAATTATCGAAAAATAAATCGATGATACAATTATCGATAAATAAATCGATAATACAAAAATCGATAAATAAATCGATAATACAAAAATCAATAATACAAAAATCGATAAATAAATCGATAATACAAAAATCGATAAATAAATCGATAGTATAATTATAGATAAATAAATTTAATATTAAAACTATCGATAAACAAATTGATAGTATACTTACTTACACTACATTCATCAATAAAATCGACAAATAAATCGGCAATGCATTTATCGACAAATAAATCGATCAATATCAATCGCCTTGATATTTCGATTAATTTTTATTTTTTAATATTTTTTTTAATATTTTTTTAATATTTTTTTAATTTTTTTTTAATATTTTTTTAATATTTTTTTAATATTTTAAAATTTGATTTTCAAAGCTATCTCATAGCTTATTTGAAAACTAATATGCCCCATTGAAAGTGTATAAATATTTGTATATTTTATGCTTAAATGCGACATCAAAGAGATGGCATGTCTGACATCTAATAAGTAATGCTCACTGTTCTATATTCAATTTATGCAGCTCATGGGTAAAACATATATACATTTACATCTGTTAAGTTTTTTTTACATACATGCATACATACATACATACATACATACATACATACATACATGCATATGTACATACATCATACATATGTATGATGTATATAATATATATATATATTCTGAAAACTGAAAACCATTAAAATGTCCATCATAATCTTTTTAGACAATGCACAGAAACAATGGAAGCCTGGGATCTCATTGATATGCAACTGCAACTGTCTCTATGCCACAGTTATGAGCTACGAGTTATGACCACAAATTCGTTCAACTACTAGCATATATCCGCAACTGTAGACTAAGACACGTCGTTCGACACGCTCAGCCATATAATATAGGAATGTCTATATCTATTGCCCATATCTTGTGCACTGCTTAAGTGCATGTGAACTTAAACTCAAACTCCAACGACAACAACAACATCAACATCAACATCAACGTCAAAGTCAACGCCAACGCGAATGGCAGCAACTTCTATTGTCTGCATTATGTGTATTTCTTTACCACGGGCAAGGCCGAAAAGCAAGGCAGTTTTAGCACGAGCTGCCGCTATATTGTTGATGCTGCTGTTGCTGCTGCTGTTGTTGCTGCTGCTGTTGACACGCCTTGCACTTTTCTTGCCAGCAACAAGCGACAAGAAATTTTTCATAGTTTTTCTTTCTGTGCCATTTTGTGGTGAGCGAATAACAGCAGCAACATGAGCAACAACAGCAACAACAGCAACAACAAGTGCAGACATAAAAACAATTTCATTGTGGCAAATGTTAAAAAAAAAAAATAAAAATAAATAAACCAGAATTGCAATTTAATAAACAACAAACTTTGCAACAGCCACAACAACCACAGCAACAACAGCAACAACAACAACAATATGGGAAATAATAACAACAGCAGCAGCAGCAGCAGCAACAGCAGCAACAATAACCACAACTTAAGCATATAGTGGTGTTTGGCTTTTATGTGTGTGAAGTTTTTCATTTTTTCCGCAGAGAAAGTAAAAATAAAAAAAAAAAAATAAAAAAAAATTGTTCTAAATTCTAGAAAAATAATAAAAAAAAAAAAATACTTGAAATGCGTTGCACAGGTGCTAAACCTTTTTGACGGGTTAAAGATGCAAACGACTAACTTTCAGTTTTTACCTTAGAACTAGTAGTAGTATAAAGTGTCTGCTAATATATGTAAATGTTTATGTGTATGTGTTTGTGTGTATGTATGTGTGTTTTGTGTGTGAATAACTTTCTATTTCATGCGGGCGGTTTTCATATTAAGCAGCACACAAATGCAATAAACAAAAAAAAAAAATATTGCAAATTTTCACGAAACGAGCTAAAAACAAAAGAAAGTGAAAATCTGCCTTAAATTATCTGTGAATGTATATATGAATGTATGTGTGTGTGTGTGTGTTATAGTGTTATATATGCTTCAGTTAAGGCAAGTCTCAAGGTTTATTACATTTAATAACTTTCGGCAGCCAATGCTTGGCTAGCAGCATATCCGCTGATAAACATCAACTCAAAGTATGCCGCAAACTTAATTGAAGTTTATGCAGCTTAAGTTTAAGACTATAAATCTAATAATTAGACAACTGAATGTTGTATATCTTTATGATGTGAAAGACATGTCTGTCATATTAGTGCATTTGGCATTCGTTGTGGCGTTGTGGCGTTGTCGTTTGACAGATTGAAACTAATCAAAGCTTTTGCCACATGTTGCAAAGCGCACAAATCTTTAACATTAATTAGCTTTTAGTTTTAATGTTGGCAACTTTCTGTTGCACAGCGGATGTGATAGTCACAAAATATGTCAACAGTAATTCGTTAGACAAGGCTGTATAGACTGACAAGTGTTATATGAGGCGGGAGAGACGGGGCAGAAAATTTGATTGCAAAATGATTTGCAGGCAAATTTTCTGCACATGTTTTATTTAAACGTTTTGCTATGGCAAATTTTTCGAATTTTGTTTACAACAACAAATGAAATGTTTACGACTGAGCAAGTTTATCATATATGTGTGTGTGTGTGTGTTTATGTGTATGTGTGTGTGTATGTGTGTGTCTGTGTTTTAGCTCTATTCAGTTTCTGGTGTCAAAATAAATGAATTTTCATTATTGCATCAATTAATTATAATGTTGCGCTTTTGATTTCTTCTAGTGAAAATCTCAAGTGTCTCTCTCTCTCACTCTCTCTCCCTCACTCTTTCTCTTTTGATGTGCTTTATAATTAGATTCTCAAGTGTCGCATTTACAACACGAAAGTGCGTAATGGTCGAGCAAGCAAAACTTTTGGGGCGCTGTAAACACAATGCTTCAGCTCTCTAATTAAAGCGATTAAATCGCTGAAAGTAACAATTAAAGTCCAGGCATACATTGAGATTAAGCCGCAAGTATATGAACAGCTGGGAAACTTATGCTTAGCATTGACTTGGCTAAATGTTTCTCGACAGCAACAGCTAGAAAAGTCATTACCACAAAACGATTTCAATTCATATTTGTTGTTGTATGTAGCTACAGTCGCAGTTGGAGTTGGTGTCGAAGTTGTATTTGCCTTTTGACAGGCACAAAAGGCTTGTGCAAATAGCAAAACTGGAAATCAAGAGATTCAGTCAGTGTCTTAGTCACAGTGTTAGCCACAGTTACAAGCTCAACCTCATACTCGTCCTCATACTCAGACACAGCCACAACGCGCAGCCTTTCTCATCCTAAGTCTCAGTCATAGAAACGCAAAGTCAACTTTGTGGCATGTTTTGTGCCTTGCCTCAGCGCATTATTGACATGCAGTAAACTCTGCAGTGAATTCTCTACAAAAGATTCGTCAAGATTGCAAATGATGGCTAAGACAATGTCGAGGCCGAGGCAAAATGATGGCTTTGACTGGCTGCATTTGCCGAAAAAGGTTGAAGTTGCTTTTGCTGCTGTTGTTGTTGCTGTTGCTGTTGCTATTGCTGTGATCTTCCTTGGCCTTCCCAAAGAAAATAAGAGAGAGAAAAAACAAAGTTTTCACTCTTTTGCAGCAGCAGCAAGGCAGCAGCAGCAGCAGATGCTTTCACTTTTTTGGCCACTGTCACGTTCGCCGTTACTTCAATTTATCATCCACGGCTGGCTGTACGCCAAAGTCGCTACAGTCCATTGAACTTTGTGGCAAACATGGTTTAGATTTAGGGCAACATTCTTGCCTCCCCCCCAACCAACCCTTGCCAACTACCACAAAACCAACCACAAGCAACGAACCACAAACAATTGTTAAGGGCCCATTGTCATTTGTCAAGCTGGACCAAAAATATAAAAAAACAACAGCAGCAAACGGCGACCGCAGTTATTTAAAATCCTTTTTTTTCGTTTTTTTTTTTTAAGAGAGCTTAGAGAGAGAAAAATCATATTTAAATTGTAAGTTATTTACGCAATTGCTCAACTGAGATTTTTCAGCTCAACGTGGTAACAATTGCAAACAATGTGACAATGTGACAATCTCACAGAAAGCTTGACGAATTTTTCAAGACACGCAAATAAAATGAAAATGAAAATGAAAATATTGTTGAAATGCAATGCAATGTTTGTGGCTCATTGTCTAATGCAATGTCATGACAGCCTGTGAGCCTGCGGCTGTTTAAATGTAAAAGAGAGAGTAAGAGAGAGAGAGAGAGACAAAGAGAAACTGTCTTTTGTTTTTTGAAAGATATCAAATTCACTTTTGTAATGTGAAAATCTAATCAAATGCAACAGTTTTTTGTTTTTTGTTTGCTTTTCACTTGCTTCCTTTAGCAGCCCGTTGGCATTTCACTGATTGATGACATCGGATTTTCATCAGTAACTATTTTTATTTTTTGTTTTTTGGGCAATACTTATGTGTGTGTGTGTGTGTAATACTAGCCTCTGGTAACTGCGGTCACATTGATTGACATTTAACATTGAACTTTTGCATGTCAAGCATATGATGTGCTTGATGCTGACTGTTAACTGCTGCTGCTTCGCTGCCATGTTGCCTCGTTGTTGCCTCGTTAGTCGATTGAATTTCACCTCTGCAAATAGCAATGGCGAAAATTTCCCCAAATGCAGATAGACATATACTTACTATGCATAGACAGAAGGTAATCAGGCGCACAAAATTGAATAATGTACGAAGCGTAATTTAAAAAATTTATCAACATTTTTTTTCTTATTTTTTTTTTTGTGGAATGTGGTAAAATGCGCGCGGCTACAACATTTACAGCTTGTGACAAAAATAGAAAAAAAAAAAAATAATCGGCCTCCACAGCAGGAGGCTACAACAAGTCAACTGTGTGAGTGTGAGTGTGAAAGCGAGCGAGACGCCCCAAAAAGCTAAAAACTGAACTCAGGCAAAGGGACGAAACAAAACTGTGCCAAAGGCACAAAAGTGAAATTTAAATTCTGTTACCAAGAATTTTTATAAAAAAAAAAAAAATAGAAATAAAAATAAAATAAAAACAGAGAGAGAAAGAGAGAAAAGCAACATTGAAAAAGAAAAATAAGACGAAAAAGATTTGTAATACGCGAGTAACATGTAAATCTAAGCATAATATTTACATTAAATTGAATTGAAGCAAAACAAAATGAAAACAAAACGAATGTTGTTGACAGACGGACTTACTGTACATACTGTATGCCATATATATATATATATATATATATATATTCCGCTGAGACATACATACATAATAAATTCATCACCCCGACAAAGTCAGTTAAGTTGACTTCGTCATGGAGTTGTTGTAGCTTTCCACACAGCTCACAGCTCGTCGCTTACAGTTCATCAAATGTCGGGGGGGGTCAAAGTGAAACGTAATTGGCCAGCGTACAGTGCCAGTGCTTAATTTGATTGAGCATTGCAGACAAGCGATGCTGCTGCTGCTGCTGCTGCTGGAAAACCAAGCAAAATGGCCACCTGAAGCAACCGCCTGCCAACAACAAAAACAACAACAATTGTTGCAAGCTCAACCTGTGCGCTGTATGCTTTTCGTCGGCTACCCGCATGCCGCAGAGTTTTTCTTTAACTATTTTCGCGGGGGCGCCACTGAATGTCAACACAAAGTGAAAGTGAAAAGTTTTGTTAGCGAAAATCACCAAAAAACAAAGCAACCCAAACTATGCTTTTCCTTTTATGCAATTGTCTCTTGACACCCAAAAACTCCGGTTCGCCAAGACATAGATATATATATATATTCCCAGAGTGCAATGCACAGAAACACAGCTTGATTTCAAGGTATTTTCATTCTTTTGCCGACGACACAGAAAAAAATTAATTCGAATTTTGCAGCTGGTAAAAGTTTCGTGAAGATCTTGGCAAAAGTTTTGTTTTGTTCCTAAGCGCTGCAATTGTTCATTGAACGTTTGTTCGCTTGATCGTTTGAATTGTAGCTGCTAAGCGTTTTGTTTATTTTTGTGTTAACACAAATCGCAATTACAACAAATTGGCAATTTCTGTAGTAGCTGCTGCTGTTGCCTTTGATTGCTGTTTCGTTTTTTTTTTTGACTGTACGATCAGCGCATGTGTTGCTGATGCTGTTGCCACTGCGAAAGTTGCAATTGCAATTGCGTGTGAGCTTTTTCTTGAATTAACATAAATTATCGCTTGGATATCGGCTGTGGTTTCCCATACAAATAACAAAACAACAATCTGCACATCACCATGCTCACTCTCCATCTTCATTTTTGTCTCTTTCACTATATGTCCAAAATGTAGAACAAGCCAATGGACCTTGTCTAAAGACAATTTATACAAACGAATCTTTGCAGTTGATACACATTGCCGCATATATATTTTATTTATATAAAGAAAACACAATAAATTTAATTAAAAATGGAATTAATTAAATAAATAAATAACAGTTGTAAAAATAGACACGCAAATAACGTGTCTGCAACAAAAGCTGCAATTGAGCAACGTGAAAGTAGCAATTTTTATTAATTGTCTTTAGACAAGGTCCATTGGCTTGTTCTACATTTTGGACATATAGTGAAAGAGACAAAAATGAAGATGGAGAGTGAGCATGGTGATGTGCAGATTGTTGTTTTGTTATTTGTATGGGAAACCACAGCCGCATAATCTGCAAGCGATAATTTATGTTAATTCAAGAAAAAGCTCACACGCAATTGCAATTGCAACTTTCGCAGTGGCAACAGCATCAGCAACACATGCGCTGATCGTACAGTCAAAAAAAAAAACGAAACAGCAATCAAAGGCAACAGCAGCAGCTACTACAGAAATTGCCAATTTGTTGTAATTGCGATTTGTGTTAACACAAAAATAAACAAAACGCTTAGCAGCTACAATTCAAACGATCAAGCTGAACAAACGTTCAATGAACAATTGCAGCGCTTAGGAACAAAACAAAACTTTTGCCAAGATCTTCACGAAACTTTTACCAGCTGCAAAATTCGAATTAATTTTTTTTCTGTGTCGTCGGCAAAAGAATGAAAATACCTTGAAATCAAGCTGTGTTTCTGTGCATTGCACTCTGGGAATATATATATATATCTATGTCTTGGCGAACCGGAGTTTTTGGGTGTCAAGAGACAATTGCATAAAAGGAAAAGCATAGTTTGGGTTGCATTGTTTTTGCTTTGTTTTTTGGTGATTTTCGCTAACAAAACTTTTCACTTTCACTTTGTGTTGACATTCAGTGGCGCCCCCGCGAAAATAGTTAAAGAAAAACTCTGCGGCATGTTGCTAGATGCGGGTAGCCGACGAAAAGCATACAGCGCACAGGTTGAGCTTTGCAACAATTGTTGTTGTTTTTGTTGTTGGCAGGCGGTTGCTTCAGGTGGCCATTTTGCTTGGTTTTCCAGCAGCAGCAGCAGCAGCAGCAGCATCGCTTGTCTGCAATGCTCAATCAAATTAAGCACTGGCACTGTACGCTGGCCAATTACGTTTCACTTTGACCCCCCCGACATTTGATGAACTGTAAGCGACGAGCTGTGAGCTGTGAGCTGTGCGCTGTGTGGAAAGCTACAACAACTCCATGACGAAGTCAACTTAACTGACTTTGTCGGGGTGATGAATTTATTATGTATGTATGTCTCAGCGAATATATATATATATATATATGGCATACAGTATGTACAGTAAGTCCGTCTGTCAACAACATTCGTTTTGTTTTCATTTTGTTTTGCTTCAATTCAATTTAATGTAAATATTATGCTTAGATTTACATGTTACTCGCGTATTACAAATCTTTTTCGTCTTATTTTTCTTTTTCAATGTTGCCTTTTCTCTCTCTCTCTCTCTTGCTTTGTTGTTTTATTTTATTTTTATTTCTATTTTTTTTTTTATAAAAATTCTTGGTAACAGAATTTAAATTTCACTTTTGTGCCTTTGGCACAGTTTTGTTTCGTCCCTTTGCCTGAGTTCAGTTTTTAGCTTTTTGGGGCGTCTCGCTCGCTTTCACACTCACACTCACACAGTTGACTTGTTGTAGCCTCCTGCTGTGGAGGCCGATTATTTTTTTTTTTTTCTATTTTTGTCACAAGCTGTAAATGTTGTAGCCGCGCGCATTTTGCCACATTCCACAAAAAAAAAAATAAGAAAAAAAATTTTGATAAATTTTTTAAATTACGCTTCGTACATTATTCAATTTTGTGCGCCTGATTACCTTCTGTCTATGCATAGTAAGTATATGTCTATCTGCATTTGTGGAAATTTTCGCCATTGCTATTTGCAGAGGTGAAATTCAATCGACTAACGAGGCAACAACGAGGCAACATGGCAGCGAAGCAGCAGCAGTTAACAGTCAGCATCAAGCACATCATATGCTTGACATGCAAAAGTTCAATGTTAAATGTCAATCAATGTGACCGCAGTTACCAGAGGCTAGTATTACACACACACACACACATAAGTATTGCCCAAAAAACAAAAAATAAAAATAGTTACTGATGAAAATCCGATGTCATCAATCAGTGAAATGCCAACGGGCTGCTAAAGGAAGCAAGTGAAAAGCAAACAAAAAACAAAAAACTGTTGCATTTGATTAGATTTTCACATTACAAAAGTGAATTTGATATCTTTCAAAAAACAAAAGACAGTTTCTCTTTGTCTCTCTCTCTCTCTCTTACTCTCTCTTTTACATTTAAACAGCCGCAGGCTCACAGGCTGTCATGACATTGCATTAGACAATGAGCCACAAACATTGCATTGCATTTCAACAATATTTTCATTTTCATTTTCATTTTATTTGCGTGTCTTGAAAAATTCGTCAAGCTTTCTGTGAGATTGTCACATTGTCACATTGTTTGCAATTGTTACCACGTTGAGCTGAAAAATCTCAGTTGAGCAATTGCGTAAATAACTTACAATTTAAATATGATTTTTCTCTCTCTAAGCTCTCTTAAAAAAAAAAAACGAAAAAAAAGGATTTTAAATAACTGCGGTCGCCGTTTGCTGCTGTTGTTTTTTTATATTTTTGGTCCAGCTTGACAAATGACAATGGGCCCTTAACAATTGTTTGTGGTTCGTTGCTTGTGGTTGGTTTTGTGGTAGTTGGCAAGGGTTGGTTGGGGGGGAGGCAAGAATGTTGCCCTAAATCTAAACCATGTTTGCCACAAAGTTCAATGGACTGTAGCGACTTTGGCGTACAGCCAGCCGTGGATGATAAATTGAAGTAACGGCGAACGTGACAGTGGCCAAAAAAGTGAAAGCATCTGCTGCTGCTGCTGCCTTGCTGCTGCTGCAAAAGAGTGAAAACTTTGTTTTTTCTCTCTCTTATTTTCTTTGGGAAGGCCAAGGAAGATCACAGCAATAGCAACAGCAACAGCAACAACAACAGCAGCAAAAGCAACTTCAACCTTTTTCGGCAAATGCAGCCAGTCAAAGCCATCATTTTGCCTCGGCCTCGACATTGTCTTAGCCATCATTTGCAATCTTGACGAATCTTTTGTAGAGAATTCACTGCAGAGTTTACTGCATGTCAATAATGCGCTGAGGCAAGGCACAAAACATGCCACAAAGTTGACTTTGCGTTTCTATGACTGAGACTTAGGATGAGAAAGGCTGCGCGTTGTGGCTGTGTCTGAGTATGAGGACGAGTATGAGGTTGAGCTTGTAACTGTGGCTAACACTGTGACTAAGACACTGACTGAATCTCTTGATTTCCAGTTTTGCTATTTGCACAAGCCTTTTGTGCCTGTCAAAAGGCAAATACAACTTCGACACCAACTCCAACTGCGACTGTAGCTACATACAACAACAAATATGAATTGAAATCGTTTTGTGGTAATGACTTTTCTAGCTGTTGCTGTCGAGAAACATTTAGCCAAGTCAATGCTAAGCATAAGTTTCCCAGCTGTTCATATACTTGCGGCTTAATCTCAATGTATGCCTGGACTTTAATTGTTACTTTCAGCGATTTAATCGCTTTAATTAGAGAGCTGAAGCGTTGTGTTTACAGCGCCCCAAAAGTTTTGCTTGCTCGACCATTACGCACTTTCGTGTTGTAAATGCGACACTTGAGAATCTAATTATAAAGCACATCAAAAGAGAAAGAGTGAGGGAGAGAGAGTGAGAACGAGAGAGTGAGAGACATTTGAGATTTTCACTAGAAGAAAGCAAAAGCGCAACATTATAATTAATTGATGCAATAATGAAAATTCATTTATTTTGACACCAGAAACTGAATAGAGCAAAAACACACACACACATACACACACACATACACACATACACATACACATACACACACTCATACACATACATACACACACACATGATAAACTTGCTCAGTCGTAAAAATTTCATTTGTTGTTGTAAACAAAATTCGAAAAATTTGCCATGGCAAAACGTTTAAATAAAACATGTGCAGAAAATTTGCCTGCAAATCATTTTGAAATCAAATCTTTTGCCCCGTCTTCCCCCCTCATATAACACTTGTCAGTCTATACATCCTTGTCTAACGAATTACTGTTGACATATTTTGTGACTATCACATCCGCTGTGCAACAGAAAGTTGCCAACATTAAAACTAAAAGCTAATTAATGTTAAAGATTTGTGCGCTTTGCAACATGTGGCAAAAGCTTTGATTAGTTTCAATCTGTCAAACGACAACGCCACAACGCCACAACGAATGCCAAATGCACTAATATGACAGACATGTCTTTCACATCATAAAGATATACAACATTCAGTTGTCTAATTATTAGATTTATAGTCTTAAACTTAAGCTGCATAAACTTCAATTAAGTTTGCGGCATACTTTGAGTTGATGTTTATCAGCGGATATGCTGCTAGCCAAGCATTGGCTGCCGAAAGTTATTAAATGTAATAAACCTTGAGACTTGCCTTAACTGAAGCATATATAACACTATAACACACACACACACACATATATTCATATATACATTCACAGATAATTTAAGGCAGATTTTCACTTTCTTTTGTTTTTAGCTCGTTTCGTGAAAATTTGCAATATTTTTTTTTTTTTTTTTTTGTTTATTGCATTTGTTGTGCTGCTTAATATGAAAACCGCCCGCATGAAATAGAAAGTTATTCACACACAAAACACACATACACACACACAAAACACATACACCTAAACATTTACATATAGTAGCAGACACTTTATACTACTACTAGTTCTAAGGTAAAAACTGAAAGTTAGTCGTTTGCATCTTTAACCCGTCAAAAAGGTTTAGCACCTGTGCAACGCATTTCAAGTATTTTTTTTATTATTATTTTTCTAGAATTTAGAACAATTTTTTTTTATATTTTTTTTTTTTATTTTTACTTTCTCTGCGGAAAAAATGAAAAACTTCACACACATAAAAGCCAAACACCACTATATGCTTAAGTTGTGGTTATTGTTGCTGCTGTTGCTGCTGCTGCTGCTGCTGTTGTTATTATTTCCCATATTGTTGTTGTTGTTGCTGTTGTTGCTGTGGTTGTTGTGGCTGTTGCAAAGTTTGTTGTTTATTAAATTGCAATTCTGGTTTATTTATTTTTATTTTTTTTTTTTAACATTTGCCACAATGAAATTGTTTTTATGTCTGCACTTGTTGTTGCTGTTGTTGCTGTTGTTGCTCATGTTGCTGCTGTTATTCGCTCACCACAAAATGGCACAGAAAGAAAAACTATGAAAAATTTCTTGTCGCTTGTTGCTGGCAAGAAAAGTGCAAGGCGTGTCAACAGCAGCAGCAACAACAGCAGCAGCAACAGCAGCATCAACAATATAGCGGCAGCTCGTGCTAAAACTGCCTTGCTTTTCGGCCTTGCCCGTGGTAAAGAAATACACATAATGCAGACAATAGAAGTTGCTGCCATTCGCGTTGGCGTTGACTTTGACGTTGATGTTGATGTTGATGTTGTTGTTGTCGTTGGAGTTTGAGTTTAAGTTCACATGCACTTAAGCAGTGCACAAGATATGGGCAATAGATATAGACATTCCTATATTATATGGCTGAGCGTGTCGAACGACGTGTCTTAGTCTACAGTTGCGGATATATGCTAGTAGTTGAACGAATTTGTGGTCATAACTCGTAGCTCATAACTGTGGCATAGAGACAGCTGCAGTCGCATATCAATGAGATCCCAGGCTTCCATTGTTTCTGTGCATTGTCTAAAAAGATTATGATGGACATTTTAATGGTTTTCAGTTTTCAGAATATATATATATATTATATACATCATACATATGTATGATGTATGTACATATGTATGTATGTATGTATGTATGTATGTAAAAACAAAAACTTAACAGATGTAAATATATATATGTTTTACCCATGAGCTGCATAAATTGAATATAGAACAGGGAGCATTACTTATTAGATGTCAGACATGCCATCTCTTTGATGTCGCATTTAAGCATAAAATATACAAATATTTATACACTTTCAATGGGGCATATTAGTTTTAAAATAAGCTATGAAATAGCTTTGAAAATCAAATTTTAAAATATTAAAAAAATATTAAAAAAATATTAAAAAAATATTTAAAAAATATTAAAAAAATATTTAAAAAATGTTAAAAAAAATATTAAAAAAATATTTAAAAAATATTAAAAAAATATTTAAAAAATATTAAAAAAATATTTAAAAAATATTAAAAAAATATTAAAAAAATATTAAAAAAAATATTAAAAAATAAAAATTAATCGAAATATCAAGGCGATTGATATTGATCGATTTATTTGTCGATAAATGCATTGCCGATTTATTTGTCGATACTATCAATTTATTTATCGATAAATATGTTATCGATTTATTTTATTGATGAATGTAGTGTAAGTAAGTATACTATCAATTTGTTTATCGATAGTTTTAATATTAAATTTATTTATCGATAATTTTATTATCGATAGATTTATCGACTATTGGATTATCGATTTATTTATTGATTATTGTTTAATCGACTTATTTATCGATTATTGGAT
>JBAMBR010004991.1:0-45654 GCA_037044475.1 Zaprionus obscuricornis | reverse complement strand
GTGTACAGAATTTTATAAATATTTCTAATAATATTGTAGGTACATAATCTGATACGATTGTATATTGTATATATACTTGTACTTGTATATAATGAACACTAACCCTTTCCCATGCAGTCCTCCTTCACCCATAGATAATGACAGTCGAATACAAGTGCAATTGTTGTCGTTTGACACAAATTGCGTATACGCAGTGGTGGCAGTGTTTTACTTAAATACAAGCCGCATCCCAAAATATATAAACAAGAAGAAACAAAAAAGAAAACATTTTCAAAAAATACAAAACTAATACAAAACTAAAATCGAACAATGACAATATTGTCATCGCTTGGTCTCCCGGCTATTAACGATCAATTTTTGCGTGTCTTCCTCACGCTACATATTTTCAATTCCTTATCCAAATGTCCAAAATTTATATATATATGAAAATATATATATATATATCTTATGTACCTACAGAATAAAAAAAAATCCATAATCCACGCAAAAGAAATCCACGAACCAATCGAGTCCGGCAGCAAAGTTTGAGCAAAAATGTGTCAATATAAAGACAAAAGCCAAATAATGAAGATATCTTCATATGAAATTGTTACCCAGAAACAAATGAATGACAAAAGAAAACCTAGTAAAAAAAAGTCGCACGGCTGCACAATGAACCAAGGAGGCAATGCAAACGCAACAGTTTTGTCCTTATTATACAAATATACAAAAATACATACACAGACACACACACACACACACACACACAGAGGACCTTAAGGGATATGTACAGTGGGCAGCACCAACTTAGTTATTGAAATTGTAACTTTAACTGTAACTTTAAACGTAACTATAACTATAACTGTAACAGTAACAGTAACAGTAACAGTAAGAGTAACTGTAACTTTAGATGACCATATGCCATATACTGAGTTTCATTATTTGGTCCATGTCCATGTCATTTGACGCTTGACTTGTTGACAATTTGTGCATTTGCATGCCACAGTTGTCCATTGTGGAGCACTGTGCGGCCTCTTGGGGTGCAACAAAATTATCTACGAATTTATTTCATATTCCACTTTCAATCTTTGTTCATGTGACGAATAAAGTTTAGAGATGTGTTTCCATATTTAACAGATAGTATAATGATCAAGAACTCTCAACAATTCACCTTCACTTTCTTTATGTCTCTCTCCCTCGCTCTCTCTCTCCCTCTCTTTCACTCACTTACTCTCTGTCTTTGTCTCTGCCTCTGTCTCTCTTTCTCTTTCTCTCTTGGTGTGTGTTTAACCCTTTGAGTGTTATTTTTATCTCGCCTGCAAGTTATGTTATCCCGATAACAAAATCAAATGCTCGCAAAATATCCTTTGAGCGATACTTTTTTTTACTGTTTTCCAAATAATTGTAGCGTATATAACTTGAACCACAACTACATGCATAATTATAATTCCAATGTTTGTCCTACATCTATATAAAGTATTAATATACTATATGTATATCTTACATTCCAATTAGTCTATGTGTATCTAACATATATATGTTATGTCTCTGTGAGTGTATGTGTCTTTATTCTATATTCTATTCTATATTCAGTTGACTAAATACTTACATATGTATGTGTTTTGCAAGTACCTTACAATATATTGTAACTTATATATTTATATCTATCACATATATACGATCTATATAAGCCATTAACTATACCTAGGATAATATATAAGTATTATTGTCTCTTTAAGTATACAAAAACTGCAAGTAAAATTCGCTAGGCTTCTTTCATTCTCTCTGTACCAGAGTACAGTTAGATCAATAATTAAAATGAAAGTATGAAAAATATTGCAGCTGTTATAGAGCAAAATCTTATTTCAGTTATGTATGTATGTATTTAAACCCGATTTGAGTTATAACAAGAACAAGTTTGACAGGACAAACACTTATACCCAACTTACCCAAGAAACAAGATAAAAAATTAAAACAATAGAAAAACGAAAAGAACAGAAGAAAAAAAAAACACAAAAACAAAACTGCAAAGAAAATGTTTTCGTCAAACATTTCTTTTGAACAGAAACACACATAACAAGCTATATCGTATACCATATATCGTATCGTATCTTTTTACAAAATCCAAAAAAAAAAACAAAAAAAAATACTACAACAAACAACAAAAATGATTTTTTGTTTAAAAAAAAAAAAAAATTACAAAATTTGTTAAACTTGGCACTATTCGAACTATATCGAAACTAGGTATCGCTTATCAACTTCGTTGCTTCACTTGTTGGAGCTGGTGGTATTCAAGCCTTCAAGACTATGCGAACGTTAAGAGCACTGAGACCACTACGTGCCATGTCCCGTATGCAGGGCATGCGGGTACGTACTTTCCATACAACAATACCAAAAAAATACAATACAAAAAAAAAAAAAAAACAATACAAATCCATACCAAAAACAAAAAAAAAAAAAAAATACAACAATCAACAACAAAACAGCAAACTTTCAATTATACAAAACATTTCGCATCAATATCAGTATCAATATCAAAATATCGTTAACAATATCAAATATCAACAATTATCAGCATCCAAGTATCAATTTTTTTTCAATAATAATTAAAGCGCAATTCATATTTTTTATCGATTACAACACGATTACAACACTGCAGCTGCAGTTAAGTAAACTGTTATACGCGCGCTGTTCTACTCTTATACATACAATATATTCATGCCACAATTAACAAGCGAAAAAAAACCGTTCACTATACACCAGACACACACATACACACACACACACACACACACACACGCTCAAATTCAAACTCAAATTCAATTTCTCAATTAGTTAAATTTAATTCATATCAAATGTATTTAGTCAAATTATGTATTAGTAAAAATATTTTCCAAAAATTACAAAAACCAAACAAAAAAAAAATTACAAAATAATATTTAATCAAAGTGCAGAAGATAATATTTTATTATTTTTTTTTTCTTAGAAAATGTTATTCAATAGATTTTGCATCCGATATTAGATAATCTCGTTTCCGTCATATTATTTTATATCGAACACAGTCCTAATTATACTTAATTACTTATACTGTACTCTTATTCTTATACTCCTATACTCTAACTATTGCTCTTATTCTTATTCTTAATCTACATTTAACTCGAACTCTTACTCGTACTGGTACTTGTACTCGATCTTCTACTTGTACTGGTATCCGATCTTGTACTTGTATCCGATCTTGTACTCGTATCCAATCCTGTACTTGTATCGAATCTTGTATTTGTATCCGATCTTGTACTTGTATCCGATCTTGTACTTGTATCCGATCTTGTACTTGTATCCGATCTTGTACTCGTATCCGATCTTATACTTGTATCCGATCTTGTATTTGTGTCCGATCCTGTACTGGTACTTGTATCTGATCTAGTATTTATACTCGTATCCGAACTTGTACTTGTACACGTACCTGTACTTGTACTAGATTCTACTTGTACTGATGGTACCCGAACTTGTATCCGTACTCGTACTTGTGCATACTGCAATTGCATTCAAGTTATTTATTAGATTCGCTTAGTTAATCACATTTTCTCACCCAACCACAAATTTTTGCGCCTCGGCTTTAAATATTTATACTCTGCTCGCTCTTACTTAATTTATTGCTAAATGAAAATTTCAAAATTCAACAAAAGAAAAAATATATTGAAAAGCTTGTTCTGAAAAATACTTTAATCAGAAACTTTAAGACTTTAATGCTTTTATTTACTTGTAGATTTATTATAATATCTTATAAATTAATTATAGTTACACATACTTACTTACAAACTATATAAATAATACATTATATTTGCCTGCATAAAACATAAATTCGCAATAATATCCAATTATCTCTAGAGAAATTTTACCATATAGCTAATATGTATTAATATGTATTTCATTTATTTCCTTTATATATACCTAGATTTTTGGTTTCAATGAATTTAATTTTAATTTTTCTTATATATAAAAATATTTTTTTTTTACAATTAAAAGTTGAAATCAAAAATCTAGCAAAATCCGAAAATCTTTAAAATTCACAAAAAACATTATATTAATTTTAATTTGATTTATTGCGGATGATGAAGAGTTATTCAGCTTATTTAAGTTATGAAGTTATTATACAATATATGCTGAGCACCAATTGTAATCGTTTTCAATTGAATTTTAATGCACCAAAAACTCTAAATATGTATTTATATCGCTTGTATGTTTCGATACGTATTGCCTTGAAATTGCTTTAGTGTAAATAATGTTGATAATGTCCATGATGTATGTATATACTGATAAAGAGAGATGATCAAATGCCTATCTATATTGCATGCTGTAAATATTATCAGTATCTATTGTAATATACATATATAGAACGTACACAGATCATCATTAGACACTGTCATTGTACACCATCATTTATTTGGTTCTAAGAGTACATCAATTCATTACAATTAATCATAATACTTTCTTAACTAAACACACACAAATACACACAAACACACACAAACACATACACACAAAATGTAATATAACATGCTTTCCACACATATTACTACTACTTTTATTACTACTACTACTTACAAAACATAACATTAATATTGACCTAATACTATTAATATTGATATTAACTTAATAACTCTCTGCATTTATTGTGTTATATTCTATATACTCCCGCTAAAAAAAATAAAAACAAATCAAACAAACAAACACACCAAAAAAACAAAAAAAAAAAATACGATAAATGCCATAACTCACTGTGCTCCTGTTCCTGTACCTGTAACTCCACAACCTTCACATCAATCTGTTAACCTGATACCTTCAAAACCTCAACAAAAATCAAAACAAAAAAAAAATAAAAAATAAAAAAAAAATATGTATATCCACACATCGACATCGCCAATTCAACATCTCGACATCCTGACATCCGTTACCAACAAATCCGACGACGACCCGCAAATAAAAACTAAAATATAAATCGAAAAAAAAAAAATAACAAAATGTTAACAAACATTACAATTATCGATAAAAACAAAAAATAAATACAAAAAAAAAAAACAGGTCGTCGTTAATGCGCTGGTACAAGCTATACCGTCCATCTTCAATGTGCTATTGGTGTGTCTAATATTTTGGCTAATTTTTGCCATAATGGGTGTACAGCTTTTTGCTGGAAAATATTTTAAGGTACGTGCAAACGTTTTTCAAGACAATCAATCAAACAATCAATCAATCAAACCAAAATCCAAAACAAAATATATACTAAATATATATCAAATACAACAAAAAATACAAAAAAAAAAAAAAAGAAAACTTTTCGAAAAGTTTTGCAAATCTCTTCAAACTGAATTTGTATTATTTTTCGATATAAAAATCCAAGCAGCAATTAATTAGCAATTCAAACCAAAATCCAATAATACAAAATCAAAGTCTTCAACTTGAATAAAAATGCGTATCTTTGCATCTATTTTTCGTAAATAGTTGATCAACAAATATTTCAATTTTTTTTTTGCTATATCAATCAAATTCAATCAAATTTCACATATACGAATATAATCAGAATAAAAATAAAAAAAAAAAAAACAGTGTTTGTCGCCTGTATTCGTACTCGTCCAACTTCGACAAACTCCTGTAAATATGCTAAGTGTATATACTATGATATATAAAAGTATTTACCTTAACATTATCCATTTGTAAAATACACAAAAAATAACATACATACATATGTACATATATATATATATATATGAATATGTATGTGTATGTATGAGTGAGCATGAATAGAGTTCAACATATAAATTATACTTTAGTGTACTATATACTATAAAGTCAAAGATATATAATGCATATGTATGTATGTATGTATACGGCAATGCAGTTGCACTAATAAGAGTATAAGTACTTACTATAAAAAAACAACTACAAACAATTAGTACACTCTCTAGTACTAGCATTTAGCTTTGACTTTTGCACAAAATAATTATATAAAAAATAATATAAATTAACTATCATATTTAATAAATTCTAGCCAAATTTTTGGCTGCAGTCGAATCGAAAAACTATAAAAGTAATTCAAATGCTAATTAGCTGCTGAAACACACACACACACATATACATGTACTGGCTAAAACACAACACTACTACTACTACTACTACTATTACCACAACTACTACTATTACTACTCTTAAGTACTTCATATTCAATTTCCAAAAATAATAATCGTACTTAATTTTAATTTACATATAATCGTATTTAGCCATAGCTTAGCCTAACATAATAGTTAAAATGTTGCTGCGCTTTAATTGCTGCAACAGGTTGACATTGATGCAGATTGAGCATCGATTGTAAAATATATATATGTATATAATTATTGTCCGACTAAAGAAATACTCTTACTACGTTTTGTCAATATAACAAAATTAATTTTAACACTTTTACAATTCAAAAAATTGTCATACCTAGAACTATTATACATACATATATACTTATATATTTTACTTATATTAAACTCTTATAAGTAGAGTAGAAAGTATTTCTTAATAGTAAATTCTTCTTACATATTCGGCTTGTTGCGGCATTATTAATAAGCGGCTTTTGCCTTCCCATTTGCCTTCTATAATTTTTTTTGCCTAACTGAATTCATTTTTTTTAAATCAAATTCAAAAAAAAATCAAAAACAAAAAAAAATCGTAAAACAAAAATTCAAAATCATTTTGAAAACTACACAAAAAAACGAACATCACACAATGATGATGATGATGATGATGACGATAATATTGGATAATGGACAAATGCAGTGCGAAGACTTAAATGGAACGAAGCTTAGCCATGAGATAATACCAAATCGCAATGCATGCGAGAGCGAGAACTACACGTGGGTGAATTCAGCAATGAATTTCGATCATGTAGGTAACGCGTATCTGTGCCTTTTCCAAGTGGCTACCTTCAAAGGCTGGATACAAATAATGAACGATGCTATCGATTCACGAGAGGTAATGTTGTCTAAATTTCATTTAATCTATTTTTAATTTAGTACTCAACTTAACAACTTAACTAAAATAACAATATCACACAATATCAACTTAAGTACAAAAAAAAAAAATAAAAATATATATATAAAATGACATTAGAGAATACTACAATATACTACATACAGTATTATATATAATATATATTTATTTAATGGTTATGCGCTTTAACAACAAAAAAAAAAAAAACAAAAAAAAACAAAAAAAACGCAATCTATATATTATACATATACATACATACATACTATAATTCAAAGTAATTTTTGATTAATCAAACATTTCTATCTATATATTTTTTTTCTCTTTTTTATATGAACTACAACTACAACAACAACTTAACAACACTATACTACAACTACAACAACAACAACCACAATAAACAATGGCCACAACAACACTACAACATCTACAACCATATAACTGCTGTATAACACTAAAAATGATCCATTCCAAAACTCAAAACTCAAAACAAAAAAAAAAAAAAAAAACAATTGCAAATTGCAAAAAAAAAATACACATCTTAAAAAAAAAAAAACAAAATCAAATAAAACAAAAAATGAATATCGCTATCGATACTGTTATCGTTATCGATATAACAGGTGGACAAGCAGCCGATTCGTGAAACGAACATCTACATGTATTTATATTTCGTATTCTTCATCATATTTGGATCATTTTTCACACTCAATCTGTTCATTGGTGTTATCATTGATAATTTTAATGAGCAAAAGAAAAAAGCAGGTGGATCATTAGAAATGTTCATGACAGAAGATCAGAAAAAGTACTATAATGCTATGAAAAAGATGGGCTCTAAAAAACCATTAAAAGCCATTCCAAGACCAAGGGTAAGACAACAACAAACAACAACAACAAAAATAGAAAAGAAAGAGAAAAGAAAAAAATTACAATACTAAACTAAACTAAACTAAACTAATACAAAACTAAGTATCAAACTAAGCCAAAACTAACCAACTAATCAGCTAACCAACTAACCAAGCCAAAACAAACATTTAACATTTTAAACATAACAAAAAAAAAAAAAAAAACAATTCGAATTTTAAAAACAATTAAAATTTTTTGACAGATAAGATAAGATAACATAACATAACATAAAACCAATAAATGAAACATTAACTTATCATAATTAAATTCAATTCAAAATTTATAATTAACAACAACGATGTGAGCATACAAATTTTTCAATTCATCTATTCTACATAAATACATAAACATCAAAGAATTTCTTTCGAAACTGAAATATCATAAAATGATAAAATATATACTATGTATATATAGTCTCAGTTTTATATAAAACTCTCTATACATGCTCCATCGTTCGTCATACAATCAATGAAATCGTATTTAATGCATATAATGAAATAATAAACTGAATATTAATTCAATAATTTGTTGAAAGTCTACGTAAAATCGCGTAATCTGTGCCAATCGTACTTACATATATTGTACATATATACATGTATATATAATTTAATGTGTATATGATAAAACACTTTTTTCTACACTAAATAACAAAAACTTTTACCTAAATACAAATGAATTACATACTTTTAGAACTACTAACGAACTGTTCTACAAGCTATTATATAGACTGTTATAAAAACTGTTATACGAACTAATATATAGACTGTTATACAAACTGTTATACAGAGTATTATACAAACTTTTATATAGACTGCTATACAAACTGTTATACAAGCTGTTATACAAACTGTTATACAAACTGTTATACAAACTGTTATACAAACTGTTATACAAACTAATACATAGACTGTTATACAAACTGTTATACAGAGTGTTATACAAACTTTTATATAGACTGCTATACAAACTGTTATACAAACTGTTATACATTTTTACAGACTTACAACGACCAAATACCCTTGCAATCTGTTTAACATTCTTATAAACTTTTCATAATTGCAAATACATCAATTCAAAGGCCCTGTTCTCTAGCAATATTTTGAATCAAGTTGAATAATGGATCTTAAAAACAAGCGTAAAGTTGAGTCGCTGGAATAGCTGCCGTAGTGTGTGGCATGCACATCTATGTACCATATGTATGTATGTATGTATGTATGTACATACATACTATGAAAATACACATAATACATATTGTATGTATGTATGTATATATGAAGAGTATACAAATTTGTGCATAATATTATTTAAAATGATTTTGCACCCTACCGTTGCCATTGAGCGAACTCCTAAAAGCATACTATGTTCTCGACATATTACTGTTTTTCTTAACTATGTAACTAATACTTAATACTTAATTTCAATTACAATATTTAAGTATTGTGTCCGTTTGGTTGTCTGTACTTAAACATTTTTATGTCTGCCATTTATAAGCTGGACTAAAATGAAATTTATGCCAAAATTCAAAAAAGAAAAAAAAAAACAAAAAAAAAAAATTATTCAAAAAAAAAATTGTAAAAAAAAAATGTCTATTTTTTTTTTTTTTGTATATACTCGTAATTATTTTCTATCCCTCTTTATATTTCTTTCTCTCTCTCTCTCTCGCTCTCTATCTCTCTCTCTCTTTTCACACACTTTTTAATGGCAAGTTAAGTGCATGTTTCTTTTTACTATTGTACATACATAAAATACTTATAAAAAGTGGCACGAGACTCAATCATGTTCTGGGCATGTTTAGAGTTAGTCAAGACACCGATAACTGGCATGTACTACCATAACTATACTCAACAATACTATACAATACTTAATGAACTAATGAATCAGGACAGAATTATGTATATCGAAATTGACTGAATAGATAATATAAGAAAATTGACTTTTGACACTAGCCGCACGTTTTATACTTCTAGTATCTATAATTTTAATCAATCAATAATAATAATAATAATAATAATAATAATTATGAATGTTGTCTGTCCTTATAAAGTAGTGTGTATGAAAAGTCAATTTTTTAACTCGTAACCGTAAACTCTAACTCTAACTTTAACTAAAATAGAACGCACTGAGACCCACAAATACACAAATGCTCCAGGTATTAACATACTTAACTACTATAGTATGTACAATGTACATATGTTCGTTCAATTATACGCATACTTTACTGTACATACAGGTGCGCGCTGATCATGGAAAAAAGAGATTGCTATTGGCACAGATCTACAACGTACCATAAATGAAACCAGAAAGAAAAAAAAAAAAAAAACAAAAAATAATAATAATAGAAATATAAAATAAATATCGCGAAATAAAAAAAAAAAATTACTATTATTTACTAATCTAAAACTAACTAACTAATAACAATAACTATACTAACCAATAACTACAGTAAAACAAAAACTATAATTATTAAATAGAAAACAGAAAAAAAAAATGAAGAAATATAAATAAATTAAAGCAAGAAAAATCTATTGACTGATCGAATATAAGAATCATATATACTACATAAGTATTGTATATGAGATCGTGGTTAACTAAAATATACTTATACCAAACTCTTCTATTCTTTTTTTTTTCTTTATCTCTCTTCTCTTCCTTGTGTTTTGATGTGTATTCCATCGTGTATTCACATTATTATCATTGAACATTATCCAAACATTTTTGTTTTCTTCTTCTTCTATTACATAAATATAATTTTCATTATTAATTTTATGAATTATTTTTTTGTGTATTTTTTTTTTTGTTTATTTTCTCCTTCTCCATTTACAGTGGCGTCCACAAGCAATAGTCTTTGAAATAGTAACCGATAAGAAATTCGATATAATCATTATGTTATTCATTGGTCTAAACATGTTCACCATGACACTCGATCGTTACGATGCGTCGGACACGTACAACGCGGTCCTTGACTATCTCAATGCGATATTCGTAGTTATTTTCAGTTCCGAATGTCTATTAAAAATATTCGCTTTACGATATCACTATTTTATTGAGCCATGGAATTTATTTGATGTAGTAGTTGTCATTTTATCCATCTTAGGTAAGTAACAAATGCCAAAAATTACTTAAATAAGCAAATAATAAAAAAAAAAGTCCAAGTTGCTTAAACAAATAGCCAAAAAAAAAAAACCAAACAAAAACCAAAAAAATTGATAAGCAAACTTTATCCAAATCCAAAAAATCAAAATGTTCGATTACCCTTCCCACCACATGCTCTATGCTGTATGTGTGTATATTCTCTCTGTATCTCTCTCTCTCTCTCTCTGTATTATTTTCGTCTCAATGCTTTGAAAATAAAGACACAGTACGCTCCTTTTTTTTTCCTTTATAAATACTACTTAATGTCCTCTTAATAATTGTTACTAACTTTTGCTGTCGTACTAATAATAATAATAAATAATAATAATGCGTATTATCGTACATATATTCGTATAATTGTCCAAATTTTGTTGATTAAATGTTGATTAATTCGTAATTCGTTCTATTAATTGTTGTTCCTACAAAAAAAAAAAAAAACAAAAACTGAAAAAAAAAGTAATTACTAATAATACAAAATGTACTTCATTAATTTTGTTGTATTCAATTTGTGCGCTCATATAACAATTGTGACTTTTGTTCCATTTCCACATTAGAAAGAAATATATATATATACTATATAGTAATTTATAATTGTATATACAATATATATATATATGTATATATACTTACTACATATGTATATTTATACTATATGTAGATATGGCAAAAGTATCAAATATTATATGATGTTATATAATGTCGTTGTTGTGCTTAACGTATTCCAAATAATTTTGTTTTTCTGTTGATTTTCTTTTATGTTTTATATTCTCAATTTATTAAATTGATTTTTCATTGAATGTATAAATAGAATTATAACATATAAAATTGTTATACAAAATGAAAATAAAAAACTGTTATACACACATATGTTAAATCATCTGTATTTGTGTTTATCATATTATTTTTGCTTCTTAAATGTTAAATGTTAATTACCTGTACATTTTAGATAATTTATAATTATATAACATTTTTATTTGATTTATTGCAAAAAAAAAAAAGTGTACTGTAAAAAAAAAAAAAAACCAAATTAAATTGTATTTAAATATTGGTGTCAAATTTGTGTTCCACTAATTGTTGTTGTAATTGTTGTTCAAATATTGATGAAACTATTGAAAAACATTTATTAAATCAATGCATTTTTATTGATCTCATCATAAATTCTTGAGAAAAAAAAAACAAAATGGAAAAATATTTTTACTTTAATTGCATTTTCTATTTCAGTTTTTGCAAGTTTTTACAATTTTTTGTCATGTTTTTTTTTTTTGTTCTTTGTTTTTTGATGAAATGAAATTTGTTTCTATTTTTTTTTTTACAATAAATTAAAAGAACTTTGCTACAGCCTATAATTATAATTGCGCATACGTAAGCACAAAGATATACGAGTACCCAAAAGAAGTTCGTACGAGGACTAGGCAAAATATAAAAACAAAATATATTGAAATAAATTTAAAATAAAATTTTTTTTTTTTTAATTCTCTATCAACTATATCAAAAGTGCCAAACTTTTTTTTCCTTCTCTAAATATTCCAATTATTTGTTCAATGTATGTTTATTCTTCTATAATTTTTGTTTCTCCAAAGAAAACGAATATAATTAAAACTGATAAGAAAAACAAAAACAAAAAAAATGGCTATGTGTGTGAGACAATTAAAATGAAAATGAGAACTGTACAAAAGATGGCTTAAAATATGCTTTACTACATTCATTTTTGCAACAGAGAGCTTCCATTTTATATGAAGTACTTGTTGAATGTCCTGTACATACTTGTACTATATAAAAGGGATGCTATTATTATTTCTGCTGCTAACTCAAAATAGGAAAGAGAAAAACAAAAAAAAAAAAAAAAAACATAAACTTTAAATTCATTCTCTTTATCTTAAGAAAAAAAAAACCTCCCCCAAGGCCCAAATCGCGGCTACCTTAGCTCAAAATCGAAACTGAAATCGAAAATCGAAATTGAATCTGCTAAATTATTCGAATACCAAACCCCTGTCGATCCCCTTTGTACTCTATTGTACTTGATGTTGTAATATGTTTTAATTATCAATTTTCAAACTTATCATTTTTCAATTTTGCCCCTAAAAATGCTTCAACTTCAAGTTAGCTAAGTTTTAAGAACAAATTTTTATTAATGCTTTCGCTTCTTTATGTGAGACACGCGCAAACTACCAAAAAAATCAAATTATTATAATAATAAGTTTCATAGCGCACTTTCTTTCAATATAATATAATTTAAAAAAAAAAAAAAAATTCCCCCTAAAAAGCAAATGCTGCAATATTTCCTCCTTCTCCCTCAAACGCCTTAAAGTATGCTTCATTCTTTGGCTTCGATGTTGCCTTCGAGTTGCAAATATATGCAAAATGCAAAATGCAATACGCAGAGTGATATCCTTATAGACGAATATATTAATACACGCTTTAAAACAAAATAAAAACAAAAGAAAACAACAACAGAAAAGAAAAATACAAAAACAGAAACAGAAACTAACAAAATTTACAACAAAAAAAAATATAAAAAATAAAATAAAATAAAAAGAAAATAACTTCGCTTTGTAAATGCAAAAAAAAAAAAAAAAATTATAAAAAAGAAAAAAAAAACAAATAAGCAAATAGCAATAACAACGCAAAACATAAATAAATAAAATAAAAAAAAAAAGAAAATGCTAATTTATACTCATACACACACACACACACACACTAACACAATGTTTAAAAAAGAAAATGGCTTGCACAGAACGCAATAAATAATGAAATTTAATAGACAAGTAAAGAATAAAAGATTCAATCAGAGTTAGGTGTCAATGGGCATTCCACAACTCTCTGTGCGATTGTCGGTTGCATAACTCTGTCAGCTACTGCCCGGTATATATAACAATGATCTAATTATGATCAAAAAAAAAAAAAAAAAAATTCCCCTATCGGCCAGCCAATGTAATGGCCGTGCGGGATGTTTAGCACACATTCGTGTACGGCAATTACATTGGCCCATAACTGTTGGCCCATCCATTTATAGTGTGTAGCATAATTGGAAGCATTACCTACAATAGTATATAGTGTGACAATATCCATTTATGATTTATACATACTACTACTACTAGTCCTACTAGTAATTCCCAACTTATATTACAATCAAATATTATAAATTATCCAAAGAATATAAAGAAATACCGTGGCACTAGCCTGAATCTTCTTAATGGTTTTGGTCCAATCTGCAATGGAGATTATGTACTTTACTATGAACGTAGTAAAACGCATATATATATATATATATATTATTATCGTCAATGAAATCCTCGAGATCCCATTATTTGTATGTATCACTAAGAACCCAATCGCGTATCAATCAAGAAGAAGAAAAAAAAATAAATAAAAAACAATATATTTCTCTCGTTCTCTCTCTCTCTCTCTCTCGCTCTATCTCTCTCATCAATAATATCTTGTTTTAATGCTTAATATTTCAGTTTTCGTTTTCGATACTTAACAGCTGTAAAACTATCGATAGTCAATAATAACAAAATGTATGATTTAAATTATCAATAATAATCAATATATTTATATTTACTATCGATAGTATTGCATTGCAATTACTAAGCTCTACTTATATATTTCACCAATTCTACATTTCGATATTAATTCCTCTCGTTCAACGTTTTTATATTAATATAATCTTTACTATATATAATGTTAGATTTCGCATCTGTCATCTGGCTGGCATAACGCATAGGCAATATAACATGCTCTGCCGCCAATATATTCTGCTCTTCTTCTTCTTATTATTCTACCTCTTCTCCTTCTTATTCTTCTCAATACGTTTTCTTCGGCTCTTTACTATACCCGCAATAGTTCGTTTGCCTACCCCTAAAAAAAAACCTTAAGCTTCCAGTTCCAATTCCCTCTACTATTCTATTCGTGTAGTGTACCATCGCTCACGATAGTATTCATTTTCGTTGTCATCTAGAGAAACTTTAGTGAAGCCAATGAACAAATTGTTCCAAAATTTCAAACAAAACAAAATTAATGAATTTTCAAATTTGAAAAAAAAAAAAACAAAAAAAAATCTTTACAATTTGAGCCATTTATATTGTTATAGTATTGTCTTTCTCATACACTGAGCTTAACGGGGGCAGCGAACGAACTTTGCTGATATTTGGCACTCTTAAAATATGCTGCGGATTATCGCTTAAAGAAAAAAACAAAAGACGCCCCCACATTACATTAACCATAAAAAAAGACCTTAAAAAAATGAAAAATATAATAATAAAATAAATAAAAAGAGAAAAAAAAAAGAAATTATCTGGAATATAAGATATATCTGTGTCCTACAACAAGATGTGATTCCTGATGCCTCAACGTAATCTGCCTTCGCCTCAGCCATCACTTCAGCCTTCGCCTTCGCCTTCGGCTTTTGCTGCTGCTGCTTACAACGCCTACTGCGCCGCTAGCAAAAAAAAATAAAAAAAAAAGCAAAAAAAAAAAATAAAAAATGGATATCAACTACTGAGTGTTTGCTGCTTAACCGTTATCGTTATCGTTATACTGTTATACAGTTATCGCTACCGTTTAATGTGTTTCAATTTTACAGTTTTCAACTTACTTCTTGCTCTATTTTTATTTATTTTTATACAATTTCCATTTTTATTTTGATCAACATACTTCATGTACTATGTATGTCTATAAATCTGTAACTAATTTAAGTATATATATCAATGTATTTATGTGTCTATATGTATTTTTATATAATTTATAATTTCTTATATTGTCATTTATATTTATTATATTTGTCCATTATATGTTATATTTTTTTTTTTGTCATTTGTTGTGCGTACAATGTGTGTATGTAACTCAAGTGTAACTGAGTAACGTAACTACTAATCTCACTAAAAATTGCTGTATATATTATATGTATAATATATTTTGTCTGTATTTGTAACGTAAACTCATTTTTATTTTATTTATTTATTTTTTTTACATTTTATTTCGATTCCGTTCATTACATCAGATGATCTCAATGCATATATATATATATGCATACATAACTATTTTTATATGTTTCTTCAGCAGCATTAAGCTTGCTAACTTTCATCTGATAAATAATATAAATAAATGAACGATGAACATTTGATTTGAGATCTTGTATCACAAATTTTTGACAGCACTGTACAAACTATGTACATATATGTTGTATATGACTTTTGAAATTTATATGTGTTTTTCTCTAACTCAATTTGCCAAAAGTTGTTTAATGTTTATTTTCATTTTTTTTATAACCATAAATTATTCTATTTATTTGTCGTTATTATTCGTTGTGTAAGAATTATGTAACAAACAAACAAAAAAAAAAAAAAAAAAAAACAGAAATCTAATGCTTTAAATTTTTCAGCTAATTGTAAATTGTATTTTTTAAATGTGCTGCGTTCCACCCATTTATATATAATATATTTTTTTTAGTGTCTTGTAATTGCGCTGAGCCTCAAAGCCTCAAAAATAAACCCATTTACCTCAATTTGAAATTCCCCATCCTTCGAACATCGAACTTCAAGAGCCCCTGTTATAAATACTATTATACTTCTCCTTTATCGAAATGCCCAAATGTTATTTCCACAAAAGTCTAGAATGAACATTGAAATATATGTATAATTTCTCAATATAATTTCTCATGATCAATCTCTTCAACACGTCTGTCTCTCACGTCTTTCTCAATCGATGTCAAAATTGTCATATTATCATAATATGATAATAATATTTGATAACATGCTGCCGCAGGTCTCGTACTTAGCGATATCATCGAAAAATACTTCGTCTCGCCGACACTGCTGCGTGTGGTACGCGTAGCAAAAGTTGGTCGTGTGCTGCGTCTCGTCAAGGGCGCCAAGGGTATACGAACATTATTGTTCGCATTGGCGATGTCATTGCCGGCGCTCTTCAACATTTGCCTGCTGCTCTTCCTTGTGATGTTCATCTTTGCGATTTTCGGCATGTCATTTTTTATGCATGTCAAGGAGAAGAGCGGCATTAATGATGTCTACAACTTTAAAACGTTTGGCCAGAGCATGATACTGCTGTTTCAGGTAAGCGCATCAGCCACAATTCCATTAACGGTTTATGTTGTCTATTGTTGTTGTCGTTGGGTGATGTTGCCACGCCCCACACTTAACAAAAATATAAAAATATCAAATTTAACACACAAAAAAAAAAAAAAAATAGCAAATAAAAAAAAAAATGAAAAATAAAACTAAAAACAAAATAATAATAATTAAACACAATAAGAATCAAACCAAACCGACCAAATACCGTCCAGTTCTATATGCTAACGGTCTGGTAGGTCTGGCAAGACACTATATAGCTGCTTGCAACGTTATCGGATATCCAAAATATCGTATCCCAATAATCGCTGCCTGCTGCCATATGCGTCATTTTGATTACTAAGTAAGTGGCAACATCACAATGTTGATTCAAGCTGCGGTAGTTGTTGGTAAAAGCTAAATTAGTGCGATTTTTTGATTAAACCCCAATCCGTGTCCCTCTCTCCAAACCCCCCCCCCTCCATCACCCCTTGCCTAAATATTATTTGCAATTTCATTAATGTCATTGTAAATACTAACATACATAGTAAAATTCCCAGATATAAAAAAAAAATATATATACTCAAAAAAAAAAATACTTATTGAGTTATATGTATGTATTTTTTATTTTTATATTTTTTCTACACGATATGCTTTTTTTATCTGCTTAGTTTTGTATCCTATTCACGTTTTATTTATGCGCTTAATTCCAAAGTAAAAAAAAGAAAAAAAAAAAAAACAGCCAAATATTTACGCATAACCACTCCCCCCTTCCCCTCACACACACAACATCAGCATATATATAAATATATATATATTTTTTTTTTACTTTTTTTTTTTTGTACAAAAAACAAATCTAATTCAGCTCTTTCAACAAACACCAAATGAAATGTTCGAATTTCCTCAAGACACACTGCAAAAAAAAAAAAAAAAAAAAAAAAAATTATAAAAACGACATTTCGCGCGTTTTCAAAACGCCAACGAACACAAAACTACGCTACTCTCTCCCTCTGTCACTGTCTCTTTCTCTGTCTCTACCTCTCTCTCTCCTACTATCCCACTCTCTCTCTCTCTCTCTCTCTCTGTCTTTATCTCTATCCCTCTATCTAACTATTACTATACCTATAGCTTTCTATCTTTCTTTCTCTCTATATCTATCTCTGTCACACAAACAAAACAGTTTCCCCAAAATCAAGAAAAACAACCAAAAGTATCCAATGCTTATCCTAATTGCTAATTTTCTTTTTTAATAAATTTCTTTTTGGCCTTTGCTACCGTTATAATTGACTATAACTGGCCGTTGGCTCTTTAGTGAGCTAAAAACTCATTTCAAATTCAATTTCAATATAAGATTTGTATATATACAACATATACATACCATAGACATATGTATATTCTATGTCCACAAAATAACACTGCTACTCTAATACTCGTAGAGTAAAAACTATTTGTATAATACAAAACAACAACCACAAAGAAAACGCTCTATCTCTCTATCTTTCCCATCTTCCCACACCCCCCATACCCCACAACAACTATACTACAATTACCAACTACAATTACTACTACTACTAATACAATAACTACTACTACCAACTACCAAATATCAATACCTACTACTATTATTACTATGATAATACTACCTTCTAATACTACTACTACTACTACTACTACAACTATTTGCCATAACTCCTACTCTTACTACTTAGTTATTGCTTAATCAAGTGATCCATTAACCTAACGTTTGACTAATGACTCTTCTTGTTATTTGTATCTTCTGTCTTAAACTCTCTCTCTCTCTTTCACTGCCCACATACACACACATACACACACACACACACATGTAAACACACATATACATACATACACGACTTACACGAATATAACTTACGACCTGACAAAATAATACGAAATGAACATTACAAAACTACAAACTACAAACTACAAAATTCAAAACAAAACAAAACAAAACAAAACAAAAAAAAAAAAAAACCATCCAACCAACCGCACAACTGCCGTCCGTCCGTCCACATGCGTATCGTGTCGCTTTTGAATGCAATTCAATTCGTAAAAAAAAAAAAAAAAAAAAAAAATTAAATGAAAAAAAAAATAAAAACCAAATCGAAATTGAAATCGCATATCGATAACCGTTACCGATTTCCATTTGCATTTTGCGCATACGCTAACGATTAACGACTGGCAGATGTCTACCTCAGCCGGTTGGGATGGTGTACTCGACGCCATTATCAATGAGGAAGCATGCGATCCACCCGACAACGACAAAGGCTATCCGGGAAATTGTGGTTCGGCGACCGTTGGAATAACGTTTCTCCTCTCATATCTAGTTATAAGCTTTTTGATAGTTATTAATATGTACATTGCTGTCATTCTTGAGAACTATAGTCAGGCCACCGAAGATGTGCAAGAGGGTCTAACCGATGATGATTATGATATGTACTATGAGATTTGGCAACAGTTTGATCCCGAGGGTACACAATATATACGTTACGATCAACTCTCCGAATTTTTAGATGTACTCGAACCGCCGCTACAGATCCATAAGCCCAATAAGTACAAAATCATATCCATGGATATACCAATATGTCGCGGCGATCTCATGTATTGTGTTGATATACTTGATGCACTCACCAAAGACTTTTTCGCCCGTAAAGGTAATCCAATTGAGGAGACTGGTGAAATTGGTGAAATTGCCGCTAGACCCGATACTGAAGGCTATGAGCCTGTCTCATCGACACTCTGGCGACAACGTGAAGAGTATTGTGCACGTCTCATACAGCATGCGTGGCGTAAGCATAAGGCGCGTGCTGAGGGTGGTGGCGATGTAACCGATGATGGGGATGCTGCTGATCCTGATGCAGATCCCGATGCAGCTGCAGCAGCTGCTGCTGGTGATGATGATGCGCCCGATGATAGTGGCAGTGGCAGTGGTAATAGCGGTGGTGGTGGTGCTGCTGCTGCTACTACTAGCGGTGGCGATATTGATGATAATCCGGATGCAATGGGTGATCATGGTGATCATGAATTGGATCCTACAGTGGATAACGATTTAGCCGATGAGGGTAAAAGCAATGTAAATAGTCCAATGGATAGTGGCAGTCCTGGTGGCCAAAGCGCTGGCAGTGGTGGAAGCGCTGGCCGCCAGACGGCCGTACTTGTCGAGAGTGATGGGTTTGTGACAAAAAACGGCCACAAGGTTGTAATACACTCGCGATCGCCGAGCATAACATCGCGCACGGCAGATGTCTGAGCCAGGCCTCGCCCCCCCCTCCAAGACGCACGCGAGTATTAGCAGTAGCAGAAGAACAGTAAGCAGAACAACAACAACAGCAACAGCAACAGCAACAACAGCAAATATGCAACATACAACATGCAACATGCAACATGCTGAACTGACTTCTGGCTGCAATAATATTAACAACAGCAAACAACAACAGCAACAACAACAGTGAGCAACAGGTACAGCGAACAACAAACAGAGCAACAACAACAGCGAACAACAAGCATAATTTTCTGCTATAGATAAAAAATTATAATATAATATATATATATATATATATATGTATGTATATGTATATATATATATATATATATATATATATAAAGAGAAACAAACACAACAAATATAAAAAAGAAAAAAAAATTATATAAAGTACAACAGCAACAACAACAAACAACAACAGCAACACCAACAAACAACATCAAACAAACAAACAAGCAAACAAACAGACAACAACAACAACTTCAACATCGACAGCAGCAACAAGTGTCTACATTTAAGTTTAACTCAGAGTAAGAAGAAGAAGCAGAAGAAGAAGAAAACACACGAAGGAAAAAAAGCACAACACTAAAACAAACAGACAAACTAACAAACAAACAACAATCATAATTAAGCTAATGAAAATGTTAAGAAAGCAAAAAGCAAAAAAAAAAAAAAACAGAAAACAGAAAATATTCTAAATTTGTAAGCAGGCTCTCTATCTCTATCTCTCTCTTTATGTACTAGTAAACAATAAAATTATTTCTTTTTATCACAATATCGAAACTGAAACCGAAACCAAAACCAAAACTTGCAAAACAGAAATAGCATAAAATGATAACTAAAATTTATCGTTCCGAAAATTGGCAAAAAAAAAAAATAAATTAATAAAAAAATTGATAAAAATGTAAAAATGTACAGAGTCGAACGATAAATACTATATATATATATATATATATATATATATATATATATATATATATATATAACACATAACAAACAATATGAATGAATGAATGAATTTGAATTGAATGAATGAATATTTATATTCATGAGTAACATTTACCATAACATTATTCATAGTCATTGAATTTCTTTATACTGACCGCAGCTTTAATAAAACAAAATTCTACTTTTGCACAATCTTACACCAGATCCCATTAATGAAATTGAAGCTATATACATAAATATATAACTTTATAGCTCATTCAAATAATTAAAACACAAAAACCAAAAACTTAAAAATAATTATAAAAATCTTAACAAAAAAAAAAAAAAAATTACAAAATCAAACACCAAAAATAAAATGAAATAAAATAAATTACTAAAAACAAATAATAAATAAAATAAAAAATTACTTGAAAATTAATAAAAATTTAAAGAATAAAACACCAAAAACAAAAAAAAAGAACAATGAATAAGCAAAAAATAAGAAATAAAAACAAAAAAAAATACAAATACAAATATTTTGTAAATTTACAATTAAAGAAGTTTATTACAAACCGTCTGAACTGCCATAATAAGCAATACAAAAATAATAATGAATATATCATGTACGAAATCAAGAACATTCTAAAGCACACACACACACACACACACACATATACATACATACATACATACAGTGGCACAAATACATAATTGTATATTTTAAACGTGCCTATCGAGTCATAAAGCATTTCCTGTTTTTTGACCAACACTTACACATACCACGGACACTCACACACACATACACGTACACATAAACTTAGGTTTATGGCATGAATATCACGATTTCTTTAACTTGTGATATAACACTTTGATACTTTGATACAATTTGCGTCTAATTTCAACAGTTTGCAGAGTAAATCAGCGTGCGGTAATTAGCAACAAGTCAAAAGCATACACACTCACACACAGAGACACACGCACTCATACAGACGTAACACACACACACACACACACTTGTAGAATGTCCATGTTCATTTAACAGAAAACAGTGCTGGCAACGTCACATTGAAAGCAATATATATGCTGGCAATATGCTGTTTCTTTTTTTTTGGTGGCAACTGTACCGCACTCACACACAGACATACACACACACACATTCAATGACACACTGAGTAACTGAAAATACTGAGAGACATTTACATTGGAGTTGGGGCGCATTGAGCTAAAAAAAGAAACCAAAAAATAAATAAAAATAAAAAATAAAGCGAAAAAACAAAAACAAACGGTATAAAAACCACAAAAGTAAAGGCAAAAAAATAAAAAATAAATTGAAAATGAAACTTGATAAGGATAAGGATAAGGAAAAGAGCAAAAGAGTAAAAGACATTCAATTGATCGATCGATAGATATTATTGTATGTAGTAAATGTTTATAAGCTTAAGTAAAACTTAAAAATAAAAAAAAAAAATTAAAATAAAAATAAAAATAAAAAAGAAACTTGCAAAATACTGTGTTGAAAACAAAAAGCAAAATGAAAAAGAAAATGATAATAATAAAGTTGAAGCAGAGCAAAATAAAAAAAAAAACAAAAAAAATACAAAGGAGTACAACAAATGAAATATAAAAAAAAAACAGTGCAAATCACAAAAGTGAAGTGAGACAATTAAAAAAAAAAAACAAAAACAAAAACAAAAATATAAATATAAAAATAAAAATAAAAAGAAAAACTTAAGCAAAAAGAATGCAAATATATACAAAGTAAACTATTAAATATGATGAAGAAAATCAAATACAAAATGATTAAAAAAGAAGTTAAAAAATAATCGAAGAAAACAGAAAAAAAAAAAAAAAAACCAAAATAAAAACATTTATATGGAGCACAAAGAGTGTACAATGGACAAAAACCAAAGAAAACTAAACCAAAAAAAAAAAAAAAAAAACAGTTTTATTTAATGAAGTTGAACGCGTTCTCGTTTATTCCCTAACACATTCGTATTTTTCCTTATACTTAACTAGCAACAACAACAACAACAACAGAAGAAACAGAAACAATAACAAGAAGAACAACAGCAGCAGCAGCAGCAACAATAATATAAAGTGCAGTGAAATTAAATAAATGATAATGAAAATAAAAACAAAAACAATTGATGAACAATAATGACAAAAAAATGTTAAGAAGAAAACAAACAAATTTAATATATATCTATATACATAAAATGTGTATTTATGTATGTGTGTGTGATGTCACACACATATTTGCGTAAATACCAAAACTACATACATAAGTATAAATAGTATTCAATTAACAAAAAATAACAAAAAAAAAAACAAAACAAAACAAAACAAAATGAAAACTAATGAAAATATCTAAAGATTTATTATTTTGCTTGATTGCTTCAACAACAAGAACAAGTTTCAAGTAAAAAAAAATTTTGCATACTTTTCAGCTGCTTTTGCATCGCATTCGCTTTACGTTACATTTTATGCTTCGTTAGTTTCAATTTCCATATATATACTTTTTTTTTGCTACGTATTCGTATATACCTTTATATATATATATATATATATTTATATATATATATTTATATCTGTATAATACTTCATGTACAGTTTGATTTGCATACAATAAGCAAATCAATTCGTAGCAAAAAAAATAAAAACAAAAAATAGAAAAAAAAAAAACAAAAAGAACTTTTTCTAACTTCTAAATTTTGTTTTATCGTTTGTTGTAATTTTTGTTGTTATTTTACTTTTGTTTGAAATTTCGTTTGGTTTTCTTTAGCAATGCGATTCTTATAGGAATTTATTCCATATTTTCTTTCAATATTGATTATTGTCTTTCTCTCAACTAACTAAAGCAACTAATTATAAAAATAATAATAATAATAATAATAATAGTAATAATAATAAAGAAAAAATGGATTGGAAAGTACAGTAAAATAAGCCTACAATATGTGAGGTTCCATTGCGCACTAACACACATACACACACACACATGCAAAATAGACACACATACACATATACACAAACAAACACACACACACACATACAGACACATGCTTTGCTATTGCTAATGATTGAAATTGAGAACTGAGAAGGATTTGGATTACAACAAAAATATATAAAACAAGCTTTACTTTTCAAATTTTTAATTTTTTTTTTTTTTTTTTTTTAATATTTTGATAAAACATTGAACATGAACAAAAAAAACACAGTCGTGTCCATCTCAGTAGATACACTAACGCTCTCAGTCGCTGTCGCTGTCTCTAATACAAAATAATTCGCCAATCACATAAAACACATGCATATAAATACATATACACACACACACACACACACATACACAGATATATATATATATATACATACATATACCCACCCAACCATGTGCTTTGAATACACACTGCCTATTCTTGTATCTTGTAAAATTGATTAACAAAACATAGCCTTACGTACATACTTGCATACATACATACATACATACATAGATAGATGCATATATGCATACATACAGTTAGACATGCATACATACAGACATACATGCAGTATGTACATATGTATGTAGTATGTACATCAATATATACATACAAGCATATAGTTATCATATATAAAGACACATACACATTTACTTACATACAAATACATATTGTATCAACGAAATTGTACAAATTTATAGAACCTAGCAAACAATACAGCAATACAAAAACAACAACAACAACAAACTATTTTAAATTGACCGAACCACCCAAAAAAAAAGAAAATGCTTAAAACATAAAAACAAAATAAACCAACATAAAAATAAAACATAACGGAAAAAAACACGCAATAAATTACAAAAAAAAGCAAAAAAAAAAAAAAAAACAAATACAACAAATACAACAAAAGAAAACAAAACGTTGAGCTTTCAATAGTCTTATACATAAATATTACCATAAATTAGTATTTGAAAATCGGTAAGAAGAACAAAATGCACTACATATATAATTTAGCAACAGCAGTAAATGTATTATGTTTTTTTTTTTTTCAATTTGTTTTTGTTTTATTTTTCTTGTTTTCTATTTCATAATTCCTAATTTGCATTCAATTTCTTCGTCTTCTTCTTCGTGTTATGTATGTGTTATATACGTATACTACAGATATGAGAATTCAACATTTTAGCATTCAACTTTCAACTTTCAAAATACGAGTAGATGACAAAATTATGTTTTTCCCTTTTCCTATTTGTTTTTTTTTTTCTCCGCTTTTCTTCAAAATCTATGTCCGACTGGCAATAAGCTTTCGAGCTATTGTTACAAATGCGCAACCTAAACTTAAAACTAAAAAAAAAAAAAACCTTTAATCAAATTTAAAAAAAAAAAAAAAACAAACTGAAATTTAAAATGGAAAAAAAAAAATTCAATGCACAGATGAAATATATGCATATATACATACATATATGACATACATGTATATACAACAGATTAATTAAGTATATACATAGACATATATTGAGTATTATGGGGACCAGTTTGAGCGTTGCCTTTGTACTATAATTGAACAATGAATAAATGTCCAAAATATATAAAAAAAAAAAATTTTAAAAACCAAAAACAAAATAAAAAAGAAACAACAACAAATTCAATAAGTTCTCTTCATGAAACATATATGGTATATATATATATATATATATATATATGTATATATAGCTACACATACACATGCATACATGTATGTAACGTATGTATGACAAGCATATATATATATATATATATATATATGTATGTGTTGTTTTTTCTGTTTATTAAGTTTTCATGTTTATTGCCTCTACTCGTATAGCGATAAATGTTCGATTTTCTCTTATTATATATATGGTACATACATAACATTACATAACATTACATACATTCATACATACATGCATACATACGTATTCGCTTTTATGTATTGTACAATAATATGTATTCCGATATGTAATTCGATTCCTAATTTTTCGTAAAATTTTCTTAGCTAATGTTGGCAACTTTTCTTTTATTTTGTTTTTTTTTTTAAGCTTTCAGCATTACGAACAAATAATTAAAAAGAAAACAAAAGCCAAAAATTACATTTACATTATATCAATACCCCAAAAAAAAAATTAAAAAAAAAAGAAAAACAAATAAATAAATAAATGCTTTATGCCAATTTTTGCCAATTTTCCAATTGTTTAACGACTTGAATCTAAAATAAAAAAAAAAAAAAAGAAATACAAATATAAATAAAATTAATGAAAATATATATATAGCTTCATTATTATACATTTTGTTGGCTGTTTGACAAATAATACGAAACCACAAAATAATATATAAAAAAAAATATATATATACATATATATATATAAAATAAATAAAGAAATATATACATATAAATTTGACAAATAAAACTAAAATTACAAAAGCAACAACAACAACAAAGAAAAACACATGCTAAACAAATTAACCGAAATATGCTAATAAAAAAAAAAAATAACAGAAAATTAAGTTTGAAATTCCGTACAAAATGCATAAAATATAAAAAATGAAACAAACATACAAAAAAAAAAACAAAAAACAAAACAAATATAATATATATATAGATATATATATATATATTTGTACATATATCTATATCTATATATATATGTATATCTACTGAGTGCACTGTTATAAAAATGAGGGGCGGGGCGAGATTAAATAAAACAAAAAAAAAACAAAAACAAAATGAACAAAAAACTATATTATACAATACAAATACAAATGACGCGAAGTTTTTTTTTCAAGAGCGTACACAAGTTAAGCTTATGCGATTCAAGCAAAAAAAAAAAAAAAAACAAGAATAACAACACTAAATAAAATGAAAAAAAAAATCCAAATGCGACAAAAAATAAAATAAATTAAAAACATTTATAAAATAAATTGTAAAATTACAATAATAATACTAATTGATAAAAAAAAAAAAAAAATAAAAAAAAAATAAAATAAAAATAATAATACAATAATAATCAATAAAAAATAAACAATGTTTAGTATTAAATCAAATATAAAATATAATAATTTAATAATATAATAATCAAAACAAATAACAAAAACAAAAAAAAAAAAAGAAAACAACTAAAAGTATTTCATATTTTAGCATAAATATTTTTTGTGCCGAGGTTACGTTCGAAGCAACACGCGCATCATTGCCATTAGACGAGAATAAATTTAATTATATATATATATATATAAATATATATATATATATATATATATGTATGTACTATCCACATATACATGTGTGTATACAAATATATGTATATAGAAATATATATATATATATATATATATATATATATATATATATATATATATATATATATATATATATATATATATATATATATATATATATATATATTTTATATATATATTTGCGTATATACTACCATATGAATATGCCTAAAACTGAATATAAAGTTACAACTATTTATAACAAAATAATTATTGCATATTTTGTGCTGCTGAATAAGGTCACAACGCAACAACCAAAACAAACAAAACATAAAAAAAAAATTTAAAAATAAAAAAAAAATATATATATATATATAAATATATATAAATTTATTATAAATCTAGAGCAATAAAATCCATCTGCATTAAAAAAAAAAGTTAGAGATCCTTGCATACTATATATACAAACATATTTATATATATAGATAATGTAAGCGTAGCGCGTATGTGTGTGAATGAGCATGACTAATACTTTGTGCCTGCACTGTACGAACTGCACTACAATGGCAATCGCAGCGCACGAAACACAGTGCCGGCGCAATGTATGCAGATAGGCAGAAAAAATAAAAACCAAAACTCTTTAATATAAAACAAAAAAAAAAAAAACAACAACCAAAAATGAAATGAAAAAAAAAAAGAAAAACGGAACATTTTTTTTAGGTACACTTAAATCAAAGCGTGGAATATTATATTAGTTAATTAATAAAATGCTTTTTTGTCAAATCACCATAGAAAAATGAAGAAAACAAAAAAAAAGATACAAAATATAAAATACAAATATGAAATGAACAACAGACAACTTTAGCTTTATACTCGTACATTTACATTTGTAATATATTACATAAGTCTAGTTAATTACATTATAAAAACAAAAAAAAAAAACAAAAATTTAAGAATGAAAATCAAACGAAGCATAGCAAATTAATTCAAAGAAAATATATAAAATAATAATAAAAATAAAAATACTACAAAGCGTAAAAAAACGAACTGTAAAAAAAAAACAAAAAAAAAAAAACATTTAAATGTAATTCAGCCAGTTATTATGCATAGCTAAAAATAATAAAAGATACAAATTCTTAATAAAAAAAAAATAAAGAAAATAAAAAAAATTAAAGAAAATGCAATTAGATATTCTATGTATACAAATTTTACATTTCTACATAAAATTAGAAATTTATTTAATATATATATATATATTTTTTTTAGTGTGATTATTATTAAATTTATATTATTGTAATTTTTGATTTATGAATAACTTTTGGTTGCTCACATACAAATAAACACACAGACACACACACACACACGTACACAAACAAATACACACACACACACTTGCATAGACCCATGCCAAGCAGTCGAGAAATAATGATCCAAGAAAAAACAGAAAACATACACACACACACAAACAGCAACTGCAATAACACTTAACACACAGAAATTATGAAAGTTGCCATCCAGCGAAGTATTTGCAATTAAACTACTACAACAAGAACAACAACTACTACTACTACTACAACTACAACTACAGTCACAGCCGTATGTATGTACACACAACATTTGTTTTTTGAATAGAAAATTAATAGTACAATTCAAATTCAAATTGATTAACAAACCAAACACAATAAAGCATCAGCAACAACAACAAAAGCAATTTAATAAAACAACAAAAACCAAAATAAAGGGAATAGAAATTGAAAAAATGCATTAAAGAAATATGAAAAAAAAAGAAAGAAAACCATAAACAGACTGAAAAACAAAAAAAAAATATAAAGCTAAAAAAAAAAAAAGGAAAATAAAATGATTTCACAATTGATATAAGTAGCTCAAAAAATTTAAAAAAAAAAATAAAGTAAAATAAATAAAAAACGCGAGTCCTTGGCCCAGCTGCTTCAAAGGAAAAACATAGAAACACATCAAAACATAGAGACATACACCTGAGGACATTTCCATAGCAGCAGCCGCATACTCAACGGACAGTTGAGAGCAAAAACCTTGCATCAACAAATATGAGATGAAGAACAAAATTCCACAAAAGAAAAATAAAGCTTGTAAAAATAAAATAAAACAGAAAGAAAGAAGATTTAAATGATATACATCCATACATACATATATATGTATATGTATAATGAGAAATAAAAAAATAATAGAACAGAACAAAAAAAAAAGAAAACAAAAAAAAAAAAACAATAAGATAAATGTATTTATATTTATACATTATTATTATACAACGTAACACAAGCAAGCAAAACAATTATTTAAATATATATACATACATATGGAAGATTCTTTTCTAACAACACAGAAAAACAAAAAAAAAAATAATAAAAATAAAAAAAAAACCAGCAAAAAAAAACTGAAATTAAATTTAAAAAAATAAATAAAAGAGAGTCACAGGCACCGTTAGCATATTTTTTTATATACAAAATACAATTTAAGCAAATGAAAAAAAAAATAAATAAAAAAAAAAAACAAAATGATTAGTGAGAAATAACTGATGTCTTTGTAAAGACTTTATATATGCCTGCCATATGCCTACATCTGCCTAGCTGTCTGACTACTCTCTCTCTCTCTCTATCTCTCTCTCTCCCTCTGTCTATCTCTTTCTGTCTATATGGAAGATGAAGAGGAAGCATACACAAAATTAATTTCTCTCGCTTGAGCACAAAACTCACACATACACACACACACACACACACACACAACAACAACAACAACAACAAGAAACACAACACACAGACAGACAATTATACCACAGACTCCAACAAAAAAGAACAAAAAAAAAAAAACCATTTCGCATTTTCCATAAAATACTCTTGGCGCAGTTGTTGAGCAACTCTCTTTGATAGCAACTTCCCCGGCTACAAATGATATGTGGTTCAGATACGACTGTATTAAATAAAGCCCTCTCGAAGCAATAATAACAACAACAACAACAACAAAATGTGTTATACTGTTATTCAACATATAAATAATACAATTATTATGTATTCAATGCAAAAGGAAAACTTTAGTCTCTACAAAAAAAAAAAAGAAGAAAATTGTATGTATGACACCCGCCACTTTTTTTTCTACTAAGAAACTAAATAAAAAAAAACAAAAAAAAAAAAACAAAATCGACTGTATAAATAAGATATATACATATATGTATGTATATGTATAACTATATATATATATATATGTAATATGTTATATATTTATGTAACAGTATAAACAGCACAAGTATGTGCTGTGCATTTGCTTGTCACTAACACATACAACAGCAGACACACACACACACACGTACACACACGACTTGTATATAGGTCGAAGCATTTTCTAGTAGTTCTTTTACTTTTTAACATGGGCAGAATAACTTCTATTAGCAATATATTCTTAAACATAAACATAAATAAATAAATAAATGAAGCTGTCATACTTACATCTAAATGTTTTTTTTTTTAGCAAAAACAAACACAAAATGCATTAAAAAAAAATAACAACAACAAAATATATATATATCTATATATATTAAAAAAAAAAAGCAAAAAAAAAATGTTATCAAATTTTTTTTTTTTAATACCCGTAAAATACTACGAAAATCATTAAGTTTGAGCGCCATTTTTTATATATAATACAAAAACAATAAAATCAGCAGAAATATATATATATATATATATATATATATATATATGAACATATATACATGTGTATTTATTTATATATATATATATGTATATGTATTGTATATATATTTATATATATATATATATATATATATATATATATATCACATATAAAACAAAAGCATTGCGACAATTTTGTATGTATTCATTTTTATTACACATACACGCTAACACATAGACACACACACTAACACACACACACATTATATACACACAGAACAACAGTTACAGAAATTGTTTTTATAAAAATATATATACAATATATATATATATATAGTATATGTATATGTATTTATATATATACAAATACAAATAAGATACAAAAAAAAAAAATAAAACGCCTGAATTAGTTTGTTACGCAAACAAAATTATAATTAACTTCAACTTGTAAAAGAAAGCAAAACATAAAAATACCCCACAAAAAAAAAAAAATAATAAACACAAACACAAACCAACAGAAACAACAACAAAAACTGCACAATAAAATCTAAATGTAAAAAAATATGAATTAATTATATTTAAATCGCAATGCATAAACTGAACAAACAAAATTTAATATAAAACAAAAAAAAAAAAGCATACAAAAAACCCAAAAAAAAAATTAAATAAAAATAATAATGCCCAAAAAAAAGCTCTGCAAAAAAAAAATACAAAACCAAAAAAAAAAAAACATTTTTAATTTCATTAAATATAAATAATTAATGCTTTTTTAGTTCTCAACAAGTTGCATAATTTGAAATTCATGTATAATTTAACAAAAAAAAAAAATTAATAAAATAAAAAAAAAAGAAAAGAAAATTTACAATAATATAATAATGAAATCCAACTTTAAAATGAGCAAACAAAAAAAATATATATTGTAATTTAATAAAAACAAAAAACAAAAAAAAAAAAAAAATGAGAAAACCAAAAACGAAAAACTAAATAATATATTAAATTAAAAGCGAAATTTTTTCACACTTTAGCTTAATAAATTGTAAAAAAAAAAAACAAACAAAAAATACAAAAAACAAAACTGAAATAAAATGAGATTTAATTGAATTTGTTATGCAAATGAAAAAAAAAAAAACAAATTTGTTTTTTATTGAAAGAGAAATGCTGAGAAGTTTGACTAGAAGATAAAAACCCAAAAACATAACCGCGTTGCATTGAAATATTTCATTTGAAAACAATTTAACGAGCATTCGTTCTTATTTATTTATAACATTTACTAAACAATAAGCATTAAAAGACTCTCGACTCTTGACTCTCGACACTTGGATGCGATACTCTATAAATGCTTGCCAAACCATTTGTGATCGACGGGTGATAACCATCTGTGGCAACCATTAAGATTGTTTTGTATAACATATTTGAGCGTAAACGGATTTTCATTGTCGCGTTCTTGCTGCTCCTCTAGAGCCTTCATATCATCTAGCATCTTTTGGGAGACAACAGTTGCCTGGAATGGCAACTGATTGGCGACTTGTTGCAAGAAACCTTTGCATTCAATGAATTCACATTTGCCAGCAATTTCAACAATAACACGGCCAGATTTAATTGGTGTCACATAATGATCGATAGCACCTTTGCCGCCACCCATGCGTTGACCTTGTCCCTTTTTAGTTATTGGTTGCCATGGTGCTGGTACTCGCCATGTGGCAAACATTGTGTTGACATTCATTTTACGTCCAATTGTTAAACGCATCATCTCATAATGACCCCAACGTAAGCGGCCGCCACCTGTAGCAATTATTGCATATTGTTTATGCAGCAGCTGATTGTGCACCAATTCGGGGCCACGCATGTAACGCAGACGCTTTTGCATTTTTGGTGGCCTCAGGTTGGGCGGATGCTGTGGCATACGCTCCATCATACGTAGCTTGGGACGTTCAACTTTCTCAATATCTGAAATAAATAAATACTTTTAATGTTATATCAATTCAATTTTTAACCACATTTTAATTTACTTTCATATTTAATTGGTGGAGGGAAATACTTGAGGCCGGCAACACAAGTGTAGTTCACATTAGCAGCTGTTATAGGAAGGAAATCATGTAATAAATTTCACATTTTTGCTATATAATTATTGTGCTTACATGTTATACCAGCTTTAAGAAACTGAGAGACTTTTTGAAAGCACTGCATGTTATTTGTAATTACTAATTATTATTAACTACTAATTGAATTGGCCAGCCATGAAATTGTTATGTTCCTGGTAGCTGGTTGCATCAGCACAGCGTTGCCAGACTGATCAATTGTTGATTTGTCGCATGTTGTTAAAAATGTTTTATGTATTTAATAAAAGAAATGAATTGCTGATAAAGAAGAAAATTATATAATGTTTCATTAAAAAAAAGAACTGTTTATATACAATTATTTATATCAATAAATTCAATTTTTCATGTATTATTAAATATACATACTGATATTTTATTTTAATATTTAAAGTGTGTATACACTGTTTTTTTTACGACTAGTTTCCACAGCTTGCATCTTTTATCGCGTTTGAAATTTATCGAATAATTACGATTCATTCTTTTGTATTATCTTATGAATGTGAATTTAAATTACATATTATTTATATAAATCATATTAAATGAAATTTGTAGACACTCAATATATTTAATTTATAAAGGCTTATTATATAAATATATAATTTTTCATATAATCAACGTATCAATAGTTAACTGAAAACACATTTGCTAGTGTAGTGGGAACATAATATTTCAGTGTGGGTGTGTGTATTTATTGTTATCGAAAAATGCAACACTGTCAAAGTGTGGTATTTTTCATCATATATTATCATTGGTTAAAGTTTAGGATACACTGCTGCATACACGAAAATAATTTTTGTCTAAATAGTGTATGTTTTGAAGAAACATTCTCTATATGTATATATAGAAATAAATATAAATGTTTAATGAAGTGCAGTAAGCAAGAAGTGCTAGCGATTAAATGTGCTTATACGTTTAGTTTGTTGTTATGAATATATCGAAAGTGACAACATCGCTTGCTGCTGCGGCTGCTGCCGCCGAAAAAGCGAAACCCGAACGTGTAACATCTGCAAGCACTGCGCTAACTTTTAATCCAATTTCAATACAAAAGCGCAGCAGCGTCGACGACAACGATGATCCGAATCGCAAGAAATTAAAACGGGACATTGTTATATGCACGCCCACAAGCAGTTTACCCGCCAAACAACGTGTAGTAGCTACAGCTACAGCTACGGTCACAGCTACAACAACAACGACACAATCAGCAGCAGCAGCAGCAGTAGCAGCAGTGACTGCTGCATTAGCTAAATCAATACCAGACGATCAACAACAGCAAACAACAACAACAACGACGGCAACTGTAACAACAACAACTAATACAGCAACACAAGCAACAACAACGGGAGCAACAGCAACAAACACTGCAGCAACAGTAAAAACAGCAACAACAACAAAAGCAGCACACATCCTACAAGCAGCTAACTTTCTTAGTCATACGAATGCAAAAACAGAAGGTAGTGCCGTTGATGTTTGTTGGGATCAACGTGATGACCAAATAATAGTCTGTGAAATGAGCGCCATTAAGCCAGAAGATGCATCAGCGAATAGCACAAGCAGCACCACAACCACTAGCATTAGCAACAGTAATAGCAATAGCCAAAAGCAAAGTAAGTTTTAATGCATTTCATTCTCTTTTTATTTTATTTTTTTTTTTATTTCTATATATATATATATATATATATATATATATATATATATATATATTTATATGTAAACATTTGTTATATTTTTTTATTTTTTCAATATGTTTTTATATAGATTTTGTCAGCTTTACCAAAAAAGATGTTGCCTCATCATCGGCCTCCTCATCGTCATCAACAGCCTCCATAATATCGATTGAGCCAAGCAATGAACATAATAACAAAAGCGAACAACAACAGCAGCAGCAACAACAACAACAACAACAATTGGGCAAAGCTCTTGTTGTCGAGGAAGTTGATTATGTTCTTTTGCCAGCTACAACGACGGCTGAACTAAAATCTGTAACTGGACATGCCAATGATGCAACAACAACAGTCACAATTAACAATAACAATAACAACAACAATAACAATAACAATAATAATAACAATAACAATAATAATAATAGCAGCAATAGCGGCAGCGGCAGCAGCAGCAGTAGTACCAGTGGCAACAATAACATAAGCAGCAACAATAGCAGCAGCAGCAGCAGCACCAGCATCGGTATCACCAGTAATAGTAATAATAATATTGTCAGCACTGTTGTTGCAACACAAAAATTAACAGCAACACCAACACCGCCACCATTGCCGTTATCACAATGCTATACAATGTTTAGTACAAGTGGAACAACAGTGACAGGTACTGGCTCTGCTACTGGCACTGGCACTGGCGCAACAACAACAACAACAATATTAAATCGTGTAAATTTAAATCCAAAAATAAAACGACAACAAGTGATGGTAAATGCTAAGAAATTGACAGATGTAACGCAACCGACAGCGAAAGTATCAATTGGCAATAAGACGATATCGGTGCCATTGTTAAAGCCATTGGCTAATACACAATTATTGCAAACTGCTGGACAATTGTTAAGTGCCAGTGGTGCAACAACAACAACAGCTGGTGGTGCAACAATTGTTGAAAGTAAACAATTGCAAGGTGCTCAAGTACAAGTGACAACAACAACAGCGACATCAACATCAGCAGTGACAGTAGCGGCGGCAGCGGCAGCAACAGCAGCAGCAGGAGGAACAACAACAACACAACATCAATTGCAACAGCAGCAACATGTGAATATTACAAAATTATTGAAAAGTACACAAAAAAATCCAACGACAATTGTTTCATTTGCTGGCGTACAAATAAAACCGGCAAATACGAAAATTGTTGCAAAAGTTGTAAATAAAAAGATGTCATTGCAATTTCAACAGCAACAATTGCAATTATTGCAACAACATCAACCGCAACAGCAGCCAACAACAGGCAGCATTGTAACCATAACGCCAACAAATTCAAATCAAACATTTACCATGGTGCAACAACAGCCACAGCAGCAACAACAGCAGCAACAGCAGCAGCAAGAGAAACAACATGATAATGATCAAGGAACAGAACATGCAACAGATGCATCGACAACAACAACAGCAGCAGCAGCAGCACCAACAGTAGGAGGAACAACAACAACGACGACAACAAATGTATTTGTTGCACGACAACAGCAGCAGCAACAGCAGCCGACAACAAAAACAATAACATACAGTGAGAATATACAAAAGATTTTATTAAATAAAAGTAAATCTTTAGATGGCAGCGATACAACAAATGAATTTAGTAAAATAAATAGCGTTGTCATCAAGCCGCTGGATAAAACACAATTACATTGTACATCTGGCATAAATATTTATAAGCAGCAACAATTGCCAACAGTTGCCACTGTTACAACTAATGCCACGGGCAATACTATTGCCAATGAGCATAATAATGATACATTAGTTAAATCAACAACTGTTGCTGGCACCACAATACATTGTACACGTCCAATAATCTCCATACAGAAGAATATATCATTGGTCATGTCCAAGGCGACAATCTCGCAGGCGAAGGCAAAGATGATAACGACGCCGGCAAATAGTGCGACAAGTATACAAATTCAGCATGCATTCAATCAGCAGCAGCTACAACAACATCAGCAGCAACATCAGCAGCAACAACAACAGCAGCAACAACAGCAACAACAGGAGTTGCAATCGTCAGACACAACGTTAACAGCAACAACAGCAACAGCAGCAACAACAGTTAGTAAATTACAGTTAAAAGCGCATCCGATTACCGTTACAGCGAAATTAAGTGAAGCATTATCTGGTAATAAACCGCCGGATCCTGGCGACGGTGAACCGAAACCTAAAATGCGTGCAACAGAAATTTTGGTAGTGAAACAGCAGCAACAACAGCAGCAGCACCAGCAGCAGCAAACGCAACAATCAACAACAATTGAAAATAATAAGGAATTGATAACGGAACAACAGCAACAGTCGCAGCAGACTCATCAACAACAGTCGCAGCAGAATGATGAAATTGTCACTGAGAAACGTTTAGTGGCGCCACCACCAAGTCGCAGTGATGACTCAAATAATGCGCTGCTTAAACAATTATTGCAGAACAGCAGCAGCAGCAGCAGCAACAATAACAGTAGCAACAGCAATACGAACAACAGCAGCAGCAATACAAGCAGCAGCAGCAGCAGCAGCAACACTAGCAGCAATAATCATAATTTGCAACAAATATCGATAACATCGGCGCCACTTTTAGCTGGCAAAGTGATGCGTGCACCATGCATGGGGCTAGTCAGTTCATTGAAGGCACAATTGGCGATGCCAGTGAAACCGCCAGTGCCAGCAGCAGTAACTAGCAGCAATACAGCAACAACAGCAACGTTAACAGCAGCAGCAGCACCAGCACCACCACCAACAGTGGGAGCAGCAGCAGTAGCAGGAGCAATACCAACTGCAGCAACAGTTGTTGCCATTACAAGTGCAACGCCAACATCTGTTGATAAACAACAAGATGCAACAACAGTGGGAACAACAGTTGTTAATGCAGCAACAGTAGGACCAGCATCAACATCAGCAACAGCATCAGCAATTTCAATAACATCAACAACTGCTGCTGCTACTGCTAATGCTGCTTCTACAGCACCAACACCAACAGTAACATTAACATCAGCAGCAGCTGTTGCAGCTGCAGCAGCAGCAGCGGCAGCGGCATCTGGTGCTGTAACGCAACAAGTTAAACAATCAGTGCAAATTGTTTCCAAGGAAACATCATTTATATCAACACCAATTGCTACCTCAGGATCAAGCTCCTCTGGCACAGGAACAACAGCATCAAGTGTTGCTGTTGTCAATAAATTGCCGCCAACATTGATTGTGGAATCAAATCTTAAGCAAGACCTGTTACCGCCACCTCCATCATATGAGCTAAGCACTGGCAATGTATCGAATGTTACAATATCGATAACAACCAAGCCTAGCAAGGATATTGTTAAGTTGACAAAATTGGAGGCAGCAGTTCATGATGAATCTGTTGTTGCTGTTCCACAACATGAATCTGAGAAGCAGGCAATATCGTCAGCGCACTGTGATAATTGGAAGATGCAGGAAACTGAAGCTCAAAAGCGTAAGCAGCAGCAGCAGCAGCAACAGCTACAGCAGCAGCAACAGTTACAGCACAAGCAACAGCTACAGCAGCAACAGCTACATCAGCAACAGCTACAGCAGCAACAACAACAACAGCTGCAACAGCAACAACAACAACAACAACTGCAGCAACAGCAGCAACAACTAGAAGAGAAGCCGTCCAATGAGATTAAGAACGAAATTGCATTGGTTAACAGCAACATGAACATGAACAGCAACAATGTTGGTCATGATCAAATGCCGTTAATGAAGTCACAGCATGTTGCTGCTGCTGGCGGCTATGACAAGTTGCAGTTAATTACAACAACAACAACAATTGGCAGCGGCTATACGAAGAAGTCAACGCAACAAACAACAGCAGCAGAATTGCAGAGGCAACATTTGCAGCAGCAACACTTTGAACAACAGCAGCAGCAGCAGCAGGTACAACAACAACAGCAGCAGCATCACCATCATCAACAGCAACAGCAGCAACATCATCCACAGCAACAGCAGCAACATCATTCTCAGCAACAGCAGCAGCAACAACAACAACAACATCATCCTCCACAGCAGCAGCAGCAGCAACAACAGCAAATGCAACAATTGCAGCAACACAAGGTACAGCTACAAGAACAACAAATACATCAGCAACAACATCCACAACAACAACAACAACAACAACATCCACAACAACAACAGCAGCCGCAGCAACATCCACAACAGCATCAACAACAACAATTGCAGCTACAGCAACAACAGCAGCAACAACAACAGCAACATCAAATGCAACTACAGCAGCAATTGCAGCAGCAGCAACAACAACAACAACAGCAGCAGCAACAACAACAACAGCAACAACAACAACAACAGCAGCAGCAGCAACAACAACAGCATGCAATTCCTGCGGCTCCTGCTGCTGAAACAAAAGGCGTCGAGCGTAAACGTCGCAAACGTGAAGCACAAAAACCACGACGCACAAATGCAAATGCTGCTGCTACCGCTGCGGCTGCTGCTGCCGCGGCAGCAGCTGCTGCAACAGCAGCAGGAGGACCCGCAGGAGGACCAGCAGGAGGAAATAATAATTTAAAAGAAATGACTGGCATTTTACCAGCTGGTGCTGTCGTACAATTGGCAACCATGCCATCAGGTGCAGCAACGGGTGCCACAATGTCAACTGCTGGACATTTAACAACGGGTAGCAATAGCAGCAGTGGTGCAGGTAGTGGTGCTGGTGGTGCTACTGCTGCTGCTGCTACTGCTACAGTTGCTGCTAATTCCAATGTTGGCAGCTCAACAGCTGCTTCGCCAATGTTAAAGAAACGTATACGAAAATTTTCAAAAGTTGAAGAAGATTATGATGCATTTACGGAGAAACTAATGACGCATATAAGACAAATGCAACCGTTGCAAGTGTTGGAACCATTATTGAATCGTAATTTTTTAATTGGTTGGATTGGTGGTGCCAGTGGCCATTGTAATGGCAATAGCAATGGCAATGGTAATGCTAATGGTGCTGCTGCTGCCGGTGGTAAATTGAAGGCAATATCACGTGCATTGCAATTGCAACGACAATTGGATGATGGTAACAATGGTAGCGGCACAGGATTGGATGCTGATCAATTACTGGGACGTTATGGCAATGTGCGGCATCCAAGTTTAAAATCATTATATGATAGCGAACGTTTTGGTGGCAGTGTTAATGCAAGCAGCAGTAGTAGTAGTAGTAGTGGTGGTGGCGGCGGCAAGACAACATCAAATGCAGCAGCTGCTGTTGGTGGTGCTGGTGGTGGTGCTATTGGTGGTGGTACATCAATGTCATCGATACAAAATGATTTTTATGATCAAGAATTCTCAACGCATATTTCACGTAATCCGCGTGAACGTTTGCAACGTTTAATAAGTCAAGTTCGTGATAGTAATACAGAGACAATTGAATTGGTGGAGAATATAACAGCAAAAACAGCGGCAGCAGCAGGAACAGCAGCAGCAGCAGGAGCAACAACATCAGGTGCAACGACAACATCATCATCATCATCATCATCGTCACGTTTAGATGGTCCTGTGTCATGGTCACGTTTTAGTCGATTTCCCGGCCTTGTGCTTCTCAATACACAATGCAATCAGCGTAATTCACCTGGTCGCATGTCACCAGTGGCCTTAGCCATGGATGTGACAACGTTGCGTGTGCCAGTATCATCAGTGTTGCGTAGCTGTGCTGAGGAGTTGCGTAAGGCTCAACAAATTGAATTGAATTCTGCTGCAACAAATATAGCTAGTAACAGTAACAATAATAACAGTGGCAGCAGCAGTAGTAGCAGCAGCAATACCAACAGCAGCAGCAACAATAGCAATAATAACAATAACAACAATTATCAACAGAAGAACCAAAATGTGATACTCTCGTTACATACATCGGCAACAGATAATATACCTGGTGTATTGAGAGATTTGGCAAATCTGTTGCATTTGACGCCAGCATTAACCTGCAAATTAATTGAATCAACAGCAGCAGCAGCAACAGCAGCAGCAGCAGCATCAGCATCAGCAACAACAGGAACAGCAGCAGCCACAGGAACAACAACAGCAGCAGCAGCAGCAACGACAATTAAAACAGAAAAAGATATAGAACAATCTGGCGATACACAACAACAACAACAGCAGCAGCAGCAACAACAAGAGCAACAAGCAACAGAACAAACAACAGCACAAAGTCATCAAGAATCATCATCAACATCATTGCCAGCAGCAGCGACACATGTGAATATAAGTAATGGTAACCTGCGTAAAATTTTAACTGGTCAACGTAAATTGTGTCGATGTTGTGGCAATGCAATTGCTGCATTTGGTTTACGTGTGCCACAACAGAATGTGCCTGAAGAGAAGCGTCCGCCATTGTCGCCAATGTTGGCAATGCTTGAAGCTTTGTTGCCACGTAAAATACCACCGCCGGCATATATATATTTCTGTAATCGTAGCTGTTTTGCGCAATATAAATATCGTGGCAGTGAGGAACCAATTGATGAGGCAACAGCATCAACATCAGGCACACAACAGCAGCAGCAACAACAAGAACAAGCAACAAAAGATGCAATTGCAAGTAGCAGCAGCAGTAACAGCGGCAACATAAACATTTCGCAGACAATTGTTAAAACTGAACCCGAGGATGTTGACATGGAACCAAAAACACAACAGCAGCAGCAACAGCAACAACAGCAACAGGAGCAAGAGAAACAAAAACAACAAGAATTGCCAGCGAAACGTAAATGTATTATAAAATGTTTCAGTGCTGATTGCTTTGCAACAGATACAACATCAAGTGGAACATCAGCAAGTGGCACATCAATGGAACGTAGTAGTGGTGGTGGTGTCATTAAAACAGAAAATGATACAATGGCAGCAAGTAATACAGTCTGGGAATTGGAATGCAGCGCCATTATGGATACCCTGGAGGATATCCGACAATGTGTATTGTGCAATCAGCGTGGCGATGGTAAAGCCGATGGACCATCGCGTCTACTTAACTTTGATGTAGATAAATGGGTAAGTTTTTCTCACTCATTCACTCTCTCTCTCTCTCTCGCCTATCTTCTCATTAATTGATATTCAACTATTTTTTTTTTTTTTTTTTGTTGTCGTTAGGTTCATTTAAATTGTGCCTTATGGTCCAATGATGTCTATGAGACAGTATCCGGTGCACTTATGAATTTCCAGATAGCATTACAAAATGGTTTAAATCAAGCCTGCATTGTCTGCCATCAATTGGGTGCAACAATAAAATGTTTTAAATCTCGTTGCCAGAATTTATATCATTTACCATGTGCTATAAAAGATGAATGTATATTCTATAAGAATAAATCGATGCATTGCAGTGCGCATGCAACGAGCACATCATCAAATGTTGCTGATAATGAGCTCAGCTCATTTATTGTACATCGTCGTGTATTTGTTGATCGTGATGAAAGTCGTCAAGTTGCAACCGTTATGCATTATTCAGAGTTAAGCAATTTATTGCGTGTCGGCAATATGACATTTCTTAATGTTGGACAATTGTTGCCGCATCAATTGGAGGCCTTCCATACGCCACACTATATCTATCCCATTGGCTATAAAGTGGTAAATATACATCTATATATATATATATATATATCTATTATATAAATTTTGATATTATATTAAACATTTTTTAATGCATTTATTGCATATTTGTAGAGTCGATATTATTGGTGTGTCAGCAAACCGAATAAACGTTGTCGATATGTCTGCAGCATTGCTGAAGTTGCATGTAAACCAGAGTTTCGCATACAGGTCCATGAAACGGGTGAAAAGGAACCCGATCGTGAATATCGTGATAGTACACCATCGGGTGTATGGCAACAGATATTGCAAGCGATACATCGCATGCGTAAGGAACACAAATGGTTGCAATTATTTCCACAGCATATTAGTGGTGAAGATCTCTTTGGCCTTACGGAACCAGCAATTGTACGCATATTGGAAAGTTTACCGGGCATTGAAACATTAACGGATTATCGCTTTAAATATGGTCGTAATCCATTATTAGAATTTCCACTTGCCATTAATCCATCGGGTGCGGCACGCACTGAGCCAAAACAGCGACAATTGTTAGTGTGGCGTAAACCGCATACACAACGTACCGCTGGCAGTTGTAGCAGTACACAGCGTATGGCAAATTCAGCATCAATTGCTGGTGAAGTTGCATGTCCATATAGCAAACAATTTGTGCACTCCAAGAGTTCGCAGTATAAGAAGATGAAGCAAGAATGGCGCAACAATGTCTATTTGGCAAGGTAAGTTGCACTTGTTTCTATAATTGATTTATATATATATTAATATATTTTTTTTTCTACTTTATAGATCAAAAATTCAGGGATTAGGCTTGTATGCGGCACGTGATATTGAGAAGCATACAATGATTATCGAATATATTGGCGAAGTGATACGCACCGAAGTATCAGAAATACGTGAAAAGCAATATGAATCTAAGGTATAATTTGTGAAGCATCATCCTGATGATTAAAATATATAATTATATTCACTTTTTAGAATCGTGGCATATATATGTTCCGTTTGGATGAGGATCGAGTTGTTGATGCAACATTAAGCGGTGGCCTGGCACGTTATATAAATCATTCATGTAATCCAAATTGTGTCACTGAAATCGTTGAGGTTGATCGTGATGTTCGCATCATTATCTTTGCCAAACGTAAAATCTATCGTGGCGAAGAGGTACAAATATTGCTGCACATTCATATTTTATATATAAATTTATATATTTTATATTTTTCTCTTTTTTTTGTTTTAGCTGTCGTATGACTATAAATTTGATATTGAAGATGATGCACATAAAATACCCTGCGCCTGCGGTGCACCAAATTGTCGTAAATGGATGAATTAAATGAATTGTGCCACGACAGCAACAATATTAATACCAATAACAATAGGCACAGCACTAAAAACTAGACAAAACTAAAGTAAAAAAAAGAAAAACTTAACTGTAAAACAACACCATCATCATCACACACACACACACACACACACAACAATTAGACATAATGTTCACAACAGATGCAAATGCGGATGCGGATGCGAATGCGGTTGCAAATACGGATACAGAATATGAAATGTGTCGCCCAGTGAACACAAAAGCAAGAAGACTATATATATATATATATATATATAATCTTTTTTTTTTGTTGTTATTCATCATATTTGTTGTAGCACATCATTATAGTTTTTTTTTTAGCATATTCTAGAGATAAGCCAGTATATGTATATATATATATATATATGTATAATTATGTGTATATGTATATCGATATATATATATATATGTATGTATATATGTATATATAAAAAAAAAAATCATATGATTATATATATAGTATATATACATATAATAATGCATCAGTTTATATAGCATATATATATATATATATATATATATATATATATTATAATTTTTAAGTTTAATCTTTATATCTATGTATGTAACCCCCAACACTCCCCCCCATTCACCATCACCCCCACCACCACCACCACCTCCCCGAATGTATGCGTCATATGCGCGCATATTTGTAGCTAATTTGTATCCTATTGCTCATAAGCCAAAAGTGTTTTGTAGTATAAATTAAACAAGAACAACAACAACAAAAAAAACAAAAAAGTGAAAACAGAAAAAAAAAACAAAAACAAAATTCATGCATAAATAATTTTTAATAGAATATTTTAAGTATGTATATTTTTTTTTTTTTTATATGTTACTTAACTCGATCGATCGATGATTTATGATATGATATCAAATTCTATCTTTAATCTGTTTTTTTTTTTTCTCCTGTACATTTTTTTTCTATCCATGAAATAGAAAAAAAAAAAAATGATGAATGTAAAAGAGATAGACAGATAGACAGAAGAAGAGAGAGAGAGAGACAGACAGAGAATGTTGATTTAGAGAGCTAGTGCAGACCTGGGTGTGCCTTCGTTTTTGTTTATTATTATTATTATTATTATTATAGATATATATATATATATTTTTTTTAGTAGTTATTACGAGACTGCGGTTGGAAGAAGATGAAGAAGAAGAAGACGTATGAAATGTTATTTATCTTCCCAAATGGTGTAGTAATTTATTTCATTTACATCCAATTTTGAATGTATTTTATTTTGATTTTCATTTCTATATATTTAACAAACACAAAAAAAAAAAAACACACAATTATTATCATCAATCAATTGTATCTCTAAATTTTAAGTAAATGTAAACAAAAAAAAAAAATTCTTTTAAAAACTTTAAACACAAAAAAAATATTGTTTTTACAATTGATTTTATTTTTATTTCTTTTTTTCTCCTTTTCTTTTCTTTTTATGTTTTAAGTATTTTATTTTATTTTTATTTTTCAATATATATATATATATATATAGAGAGAGAGAAACAGTTGAACTAAATTTTAACAATTGTATTTCCACTGAACATATTTTATTTATTTTTTTTATTTATATATTTTCTATATAATTACATACAGTTATACAAACTATATATATGTATGTATATTTATCAGGATATTCTATACCATAATATTTAATGATATTATTTCTTTGGTTTTCGTCCTCTTAGTCGTCCTAATGTTTCCTGCACTTGCACAGCAAATGCTAATGTCAGCATATCAAAGTTTTTCAAATACCATGAGATATTATACATCAAATGGATGCGTCTATTTTTATCTAA
>JBAMBR010004990.1:0-19564 GCA_037044475.1 Zaprionus obscuricornis | reverse complement strand
AACGGCTAGAAAGCGAGGGAGAAGCAAACAGAGAGAGAGAGTGAGGGAGAGGGAAAGAAACGACAATTGCCTAGTGTCATCAAATTAAAGCATACTTTCTGAATCTACATAACTAAAAGAGACCCAAACTCCCTTTAGCTGCCTTCCTGCCGTGCTGCCCTTTGCTGCCAGTCTCTGTCTCCAAAATAAAACTTCCTATTCCCCATTTACCAATAGGCTCTGCTCTACGCTCATTTTGCTATAAAACACAATATACTGCACGGCGTGGCATGGCATGTGGCATTTCATAGCGTGGCACAATGAAAAGATTTCTGGAATAGAAAGATTTCTACTATGCAACAGCAATGCGAGACAGACAAAGTCCTATGTATCCCTAGACAATGTTTTCCAATGGCGTAAATTTTGCAAAAGCCGTCAGTCAAATTAGTTTTTTTTTTTTTTTTTTGGCTATTTAATGAAAAACTCCTTTGTATAATAGAATTTTGCATGAAGTCAAATCAAATTGCAAAATCCTGAAAATTTTGACAGTTATAAAAGCAGAAGAAAAAAATAATGAAAAAAAATATGATGATGAAGTAGGCAAAGCATTGGAGAAATTAGTAATGCAATTAATTTAGACAGATATTACGCTATTTTATATGCATTTTAAGTTAATTTCAACTCAAAGTTGAGTTGTAGGAAAATTTGCAACTGAATTTTTCTTTTTTTACTTGCTTAAGTTTTGAGAATTGTGAGAATTTTTTAAGTGCTTAAGCAACTGATTTCCTGCAACTTCCTTGGAATGCTGTTACTCTTTCCCTTTTTTTTTCATACTCTCTCTCTCTCTCTCTCTCTCTCTCTCTGTATCTCTATATTTTACTGCTCTCCTATAGTTGTAATCCAATTAAATATAATTAACTTGTGGGATGTAATTGTAAATCATTTGCAATGCTTGCAAAACTGTAATATTGCAGCGCATCGTAGATTTTATGAGATACGCAATTATTGCTACTTACGGTTAAATATAAAAAAAAAACCTTTTAAATATTTTTTTTTTTTTTTATTATTTATTTCCGCCGGAATCGTTCAATGCCATTTGAACATAACCGGACGTATGTATTTGGGGATATATATACACATATAGTAGACATTATACTATTTAAACTAAATACAATTATTTACAATTATTTACAAATATTTACAAAATTTACAAGGTTAGTGGACGATCCGGGAAGCGAGATCACTGGGGTGTAGTCTCTTCAGCCTTCGAAGAGGTTGCGGGTTGACAAGCCTGCTAGCCAGTGGGTTTGGGTGCGCCATGAGCCTGTCGCTACCTTTTAAATATATTTGTATTTCTTAGCTTAAATCTATCTCTCGCCTTCTCTCTCTCTCTTTATCTCTCACATATACATAAAGTCTCCCACACTGTGTAGCTATATGTGTGTGTGTGTTTTTTTTTTGAACTGGCCACAAAAAGTTTTGCAAGCCACAAAAATTTCCGTATCATGCAACCGCAACAACATTGAAAAGGTTTTTGTTTTTGTTGTTGTTGTTGTTGTTTTTTTAGCGAGAGTTTTTACTTGCGGATAAACTTTTTGCTTTAATACTTTCGCTGTGGCTTTTGCTTCTATTTATTGTTGTTGCTATTGTCTTTACTTGGCTTCTGCTGCTGCTGCTGTTGTTACTGCCGCTGCTGCTGCTTCTACTCTTTTTTTTTTTTTTTTGCTCGAGTTTTGTTGCCTACATTTTTGGGGCAGCATTAAGTTTATGCTTGCCACCTTTAGACATGGCATAAATCTTTGTTATGCCTTTCGCTGCTGCTGCTGTTGCTGCTGCTGCTTTTGTGTCTGTTTTCTGTTCGGACAGCAACAAAATCACAGCAATGGGCAGCAGTCAGTTTTCTTTTTTTTTTTTGGCGCTTCTCGTAATTATTTTGGACATTTTGGCTCTTTGGCTGTTAGTTGGCTTGAACGTCTCTTTTTTTATTTCATTTTCATTTTCATTTGTTTTTGTTTTTGTTTTTCTTGTTGAACTTAATGTTAGTCGTAAGCATATCGTGAATTTTTAGGCTTGTTTTTTGTGGCCTAAAGCTTTATGATGTGCATTTTATATTCCAGTTTTCCCAGTATTCAGCTTTCAGTTTTCCGTTTTCAGTTTTCCGTTTTTGTTTTCGACTCTTTCAGTTTTAATTAATGCTTTCACAATGCGAAAAACTCGCTCATTTAACATGACTTTATAATGAGTTTTAATAGCCTCGTGGCATTTGATGTATGCGGCAAGGTCCGTCGTGCAACTTCACATTAATCATCATACTCTTTCGCTGTTTGACTTTCTCTACACAATTGCCTCCATCTGCTGTTATTGCTTTAACTCCAGCTCCTTCTGCTACCAGAAATTTCTCCATCTCCTAATACTTTTGCTTTTTCTACTTCTTTTGCTTCCTCTCTCATTTCCGTTGCCTGATGATTATTTAAATTTCTCATGCTTTGACTTTGGCTTTTGCGTAAAATTTCAATTATTGTTAATTCAATCATTTTTATAATGAATAATTACATAATGATTATTAATTCGATAATTATTTTAGAAATTTTATAGGGTACATAATATTTATTTTATATTTATTTTATATTTATTTTATATTTATTTTATATTTATTTTATATTTATTTTATATTTATTTTATATTTATTTTATATTTATGTTATATTTATTTTATACTTATTTTTATTTATTTTATATTTATTTTATATTTATTTTATATTTATTTTATATTTATTTTATATTTATTTTATATTTATTTTATATTTATTTTATATTTATTTTATATTTATTTTATATTTATTTTATATTTATTTTATATTTATTTTATATTTATTTTATATTTATTTTATATTTATTTTATATTTATTTTATATTTATTTTATATTTATTTTATATTTATTTTATATTTATTTTATATTTATTTTATATTTATTTTATATTTATTTTATATTTATTTTATATTTATTTTATATTTATTTTATATTTATTTTATATTTATTTTATATTTATTTTATATTTATTTTATATTTATTTTATATTTATTTTATATTTATTTTATATTTATTTTATATTTATTTTATATTTATTTTATATTTATTTTATATTTATTTTATATTTATTTTATATTTATTTTATATTTATTTTATATTTATTTTATATTTATTTTATATTTATTTTATATTTATTTTATATTTATTTTATATTTATTTTATATTTATTTTATATTTATTTTATATTTATTTTATATTTATTTTATATTTATTTTATATTTATTTTATATTTATTTTATATTTATTTTATATTTATTTTATATTTATTTTATATTTATTTTATATTTATTTTATATTTATTTTATATTTATTTTATATTTATTTTATTTATTTTATTTATTTTATTTATTTTATTTATTTTATTTATTTTATTTATTTTATTTATTTTATTTAGTTTATTTATTTTATTTATTTTATTTATTTTATTTATTTTATTTATTTTATTTATTTTATTTATTTTATTTATTTTATTTATTTTATTTATTTTATTTATTTTATTTATTTATTTTATTTATTTTATTTATTTTATTTATTTTATTTATTTTATTTATTTTATTTATTTTATTTATTTTATTTATTTTATTTATTTTATTTATTTTATTTATTTTATTTATTTTATTTATATTTAATATATTATGGAATTTATTTTAATATATTATGGAATTAGTAAGAAAATAAAAGAATTTATATTTTCACCATGAAATAGGCCATAAGCGATAACTACGGATATACTTAGCCATAAAAAAAAACCAAAAGCAACTACAATAAATAGTTAAAATAACAACTTCCGCTTCCGTTTCCATTTCTATTTCCGTTACTGTTTCCTGTTACCGCTACACGGTTACAGTTACAGCTGCGTTCACTATTTTAGCAGTTGAGATTAATAAGCTGCCATCGAGAATTAATGTGCGCACGCAATGTAAACTAAACTAAACTCAACTAAACTAAACGAACTAACTAACTGACAGACTAACTAGTGCTGAGTGACTAACTAATTGCCTTAAACCCTTTGACCAAATGTGACAACAGCAGAGAATAACAGAGAGAGAGAGATATAGAGTGAGATAGAGAGATAAAGAGAGAGAGAGAGAGAGAAAAATAAACAATAATGCGAGCTAAAAACAATTGCCGCCTGACATTGCATTATTTATCGATAACAATTAGCAGTGATGCATGAAATGCGATAACATTAATTAGACTCTGGCCATGCCAACAACAACATCAACAGCAACAACAATAGCAACAACAACGGCAAAACGCGAGTGGCAATTGCTCTGCTCTGTGCTGTGCTGTGCTGTGGCTTAGGCTATGCATATAAAACATATCAAGCGTGGAGCATATGATGTTGGGGCTTATGGTGGGGCATATGATGATGAGGCATATGGTGGGGCATATGTTGAAACATGCGCCGCCCTATGTTAACGCCCCACAAGCTCAACTTAATTGCATGGCTTTGCCAATAATAATAACACACATCGTTCCTATACATATGTATTTACTATGTGTGTGTGTGTCTGTGTGTGTGTGTGTATGTGTGTTGTGTGGTGCGTGTCATCGATATAACCATTAATTGTGGCTTGGCTCTGTGCTACTGTGCTCCATAATTCATGTTGTTTATGACTTTCATATTTTGAATAGTGTCTGCAGCTTTAATCAAATATATATCAAAGTATATATGTAATAAATCGATAAGTATCGTTATCGAAATTATGTATACCAAAAAAAAAAAATAAAAAAAATGCATGCAAAAAATAAATATTAAAATAAATAAATAATGAAACAACACTTAACGTTTATTGCAATAATAAATCGATAAATATCGATTATTAAAAATGTAAATCATTAGTATTTATTGATAATATTAATCGTTTAATGTAATTATAAATCGATTATTAATATAATAATCGATTTTCGATATTTAAATTATAAATCATCGATAATCATTGTTGATTTGTAATTATCGTTTGTCGATAATATAATTAGATAATTATAGTTATCGATATTTAATTGATATATACTGTTATCAATATTTAATCGATATATGTAATCGATAACCATCGTCTATTGTATATTCAAAACAATAATTAACGTTTATCGAAAAAAAAACAAATATAAATGTTAAACAATTTAATCGATAATTATCGCTTATAGAAAATATTAAAATGATAAATAAAATTTGACATAGAAAATATGCTTAAATTTTATACCATACATTTTTTCAAGAAATTTTAGAAAAAAAAAAACAAACTTTTGTAAAAGAAATTTAGAAATTGCGAGAAGCGTTAAACACACACACACACAGACTGACAGAGAGAGACAGACAGTGAGACAGACAGACTTTGGGTAAAGAGTAAAGAGTGACACAAATACGAGACGACAGATGCCACTTACAGCAGAGGGACAGAGTGAGATAGTGGGCGTAGGGTTCGTAGGGGGATACGTAGGGTATATAACAACACTACACTACACACTACACACTGTTTGTAGATGAGGGCGTAGCTGAGGGCGTGTCAGCACAGCGTTGCCTATAGTCAAGTTGGCAGCCATGTCAACACTTATCTTTATGAGTTTCCGCTTTCTGTAAAGTCATTGACATGTATTTCTACCGTTGTCGTCGACGCCGTCGTCGTCGTCGTCGTCATCGTTGTCGCCAACTACGCTGCATATTTACAGGCCGCTCGGCGATGCCAAAAATAAACGCACAGCAGCAGTAGTAGCAGTAGCAGCAGCTGCCGTGCGAAGACAGTCAGCTAGATAAGGAAATTGTGTAAAAGGGAAAGAGAGTGTGAGTGAGCAAGACAGCAAGAGTCAGTGACAAGTACGAGAGATTGAGTGTGAGAGAGAAAGACGTTGACAGTCAAGCAGCTCGTAATATTTGCGCGTGTTTATTTGCTTGCTATGTGTGAATGTGTGTATGTGTAAGTGTGTGTGAGTGTGTGTTGCCTACTTTTTTAGGCATCATTTGAAAAATCTGAAAACAAGAGTCGAGTCGCTATGACATCGACAAAAGCCCATTGCAAACAACTGCGCGTCATGAAGCTTTACAAATGGAAATGAACTCGAGACTCAAGGCAAAATGCGAAATAAGCATAAATGTATGCGTGTCTCTCTCTCTCTCTCTCTCTGTGTGTGTGTGTGTGTGTGTGTATTGGGGGATGGTAAATGTTGAAAATGGCAACGAGAAATGAGTATATACATATATATATAAACATGTGTATGTGTGGGTGTCCCTGTGTGTGTGTGTGTGTAATGGCAAGAAAACGCGACACTGTGCGACATTGAGGCAAATTGTTGAAACCGCTAGTGTTGCTATTTTTTTTTTTTTTTTCTTTTTCCTTTGCTATTTTGCAAATGCGGAGGAGTGTTAGTAGGAAGTGTGCATGAAATGATATAAATTACATTTCGAATAGCTTAAATGGAAGTAAATCTATTGAAATTTAGCTTAGAAAACAGACCAAAAAACAAAAAAAAAAACACACACACACACAGTGCAAACTAAGCACATGTCATCATCTCTCACTCTCTCCCTCTCTCTCTCTTTCTTTATCTGTGTGTTTGTGTGTGAAACTAAGCAAAAGTCATTTGTGCTTTAAGTTGTGATATGCTTAAAACTAGCTGCTATAAAGAAATTGATTAAATTTGAGAAAATTTCTTTATTTAAGTTTAAGTTTACTTTAAGTTCCCAACAGTCAAATAAGGAACTATAAAAATATACTGTACTATGTAATTTGGTAATGTCATAATTTCCATATACATATATCATTTGATCTTTATAAAATTTAGATTAATTGTTAACAATATTCCCTTATATTAACATGCTATAATCCAGACAGCTCTTATTATTAAGTTTTATGTAAACCTCTGCAATTTTTGTAGTCGCTAGTGGGCGTGGCAAATATCCAAAATGAGTTTGAGTTGCCTGCAGTTAATACAAACATTTTGCAACAAATTTGAAGTCGCTATCACTTATAGTCACTGAGATCCAGATGTTTATATGCATAGGATGACCAGAATGGAGATTGTCCAATCGCTTCCGGTGTTTTTGCTATGCAAGTTTATGTGTTATGTGCATCGCCACGCCTACTGCTGCCTGTTGCATAGCTTTAGCAGCTGATCCAAAGTCTTAATACCCTGTAATATGCTGGCTTATCGGGTATGCAAATTTTCAGTGAAAATTTAAAATTTTACTTAATGCGGCAATTATATTTTTTTCTGGCAATTTCTTTATAATTTATTTAAACAGTAAAAAACTAAGCAAAAATTTGGAAGAAAAAAATATTTTGCCATGAAATTGGATTAGAAAAGTTTTTGCTGAAACGCATATCCCAAGCGTCTCTTTAAGAGTCGTTCACTCATATTCAGATACACACATAAATATATATAAGTCGTACGTGTGTGTGTGTGTGTGTGTGTGGTCATTAGTTATTGCCCTTGTGGCAAGAGCAGAAGAAGAAGAAGAAGCAGAAAATATTAAATAATTCGCATATTGAATGCTTGATTTGAGTTTTAGCTGCTTGTGGCATTTAACAGGCCGCAACAATCTCATGCAACACGCTTTTCACTTTTATTATCCTTTATGTACGATTTCACACCTTCAATTGCACACACACACACACACTCAGAGAGAGAGAGAGAGAGTGTGTGTGTGTGTAACGCCCAAGGTAGATGCCACACGTAGCAGCAAATCAAAATCTTGAATTTATTCCACATACGAAGCGCATGAATTTCAAATTACTGTGGGAAACATCGCACAAAAACACAACCAGTTTTAATAGCTGCCCATGTGCAAGACAGAGACAGAGACAGAGCTACAATAAGCAACAGCAAAAGGGGAAGTCGGCAGAGTGTTAGGCGGAGAAGTTACAGTGGGTGCTGTGTATGTTACGTGTGTGTCCAAAGCGTGCACAAAGACGTGTGAACACTGACCCGGTACACCTAAACACACACAGAGACAGAGACAGTGAGAGAGAGAGAGAGAGAGAGTGACAGAGTGGGAGAGGGACTCACACACACACAGAGACAGATATATGTATAAAGAAGCCAAGCCACAATGCCTGCAAAGCTTACACTTGATACTGCTCCGACTTTACTCTCATACTCTGCATCTCTTCCGACCTCCATCTTTCTCTCTCTGTCTCTCCTCTACTTCTCTAGCTGACATGCTGATGTTTATTCGCATTTCCATTTCCATTCACACACACACACAGAGAGATATAGACACTGTGAGCGAGCAGCCTTGACTGGCAGCCGAAACGTGTGCAACACGTTAGATGTTGCATACCGCAAAAGGGGCAGTAGTCGGCCAGAGAAAGAGAGAGAGACAGCAAGAGCGTCAATGTCAGTGTGGGAATAGCTCTAATGACTGCGCTGTGCTCGTATCTTAACATTTTTAAACCTTTTCTTTTCGTATTATTTTGGCAGCTCTTTTTTTCTGGCCGAGTGTACAGAGAGAGAAAGAGAGATAGAGAGAGAGAAATAGGGCGAGAAAGTAAGGCACAGAGGAAGCGGCTCATTTGAAATTCATGCGGCCACTCACTGGGTGCATAAAGCAATCAAATCAACCACAAACACCACAAGATTCGTGTGTTGCGCTTGCTGTTGGACACGGAGAGTGAAAGAGAAAAAGTGATGCAGAGTCAGAGACAGGAAGGGTAAAAGTGGGGAAAAGTTGGAGTATGAAGGATAAAAAGAGAGAGAGAGAGAGAAGAGTAAGGAAGAGGGCACAGAGAAAGAAGTAGGAGGACAGAAAGAGGAAGGAACGGCGAGAGGCAGAGAGAGAGAGAGGGAGAGAGGGAAAGAGAATGCAGGAAGAAAGTGTTGGAGCGAGGAAGATTTGAGAAGAGGAGGGAGATATAAGAAGGTAGAAGAAAAGAGAGAGAGAGAGAGCGGTAAACAGAGGGAAACATACAAAGAGAGGGAAAGAGAGAGAGAGAGAGAGGGCAAGAGTTTGGGAAGATTGAGGTGCAGAGACTACGGCACTGTGAATGAACGTCAAAAATATAGGAAGAGTGGAAAAGGAATGAAAAGAGAGTCAAAAAAGTGAGAGCAACAGAAAGAGAGAGAGAGAGAGAGTGAAAGAGAGGGTGGGTAAGGATGCGGATGCGGGTGCGGGTGCTTAGCAAACAGAGTGTGTGAGCTGTGTGCGCTGAGCGGCAGTTCAGGTTTTTAGCAGCTCTTTTGGTTTCATACACGTTTCACTCGTGTAAATAATAAATAAGCTTAGCATACTTTGTGGCGCGCAAATGCTGAACGTGCTGAGGGCCAAAAGTGATGGCATATAGTCTGCAACAACAACAACAACAACAACTGTAGAATAAAAAAAAAAGCCGACTATCGATTGCAACAGTAACAACAACAACAACAACAACAGAGGCAATGGCAGCGCGCTCACTCTCAAATCTCCGCAAAAACGAAATCCCATCAAAGCAAACTGACTGCGAACTGAGAACTGAGAACTGAGCACTGAGCACTGTCTGAATAAGCAAAAGCGAAAGCAAATGCTGCCACTTGGTGTTGCAAACCCTTTTATTATTATTTTATTTTATACACATATGCAAGTCTCTTTCTATATATATATATATATATATACAGATGTGTGTGTGTTGCTACACCTCTTCTCTCTGTCTAACTGCCTCTGTGTGGTCCTTTAACAGGCCAACAATGATTTATGCATTGGGTACTCGGCCCAAAGGCCAAAGCTGTGAAAGCTCTATCACATTTGCATGTTAAATCAACGAAATACATGCTCTCTCTCTCTCTCTCTCTCTCTCTCTCTGTATGCCCCTCTGTTCCACTGTCTTCATCTACATCATCGTTTCAAGCCACTTCAACTTCTTTTGCCTACTGCGCTTCCTCCAATACCATGCACAGAGATTTGCATATAAGATTTTGTTGAAAGGCCGCGAATTGATCTGCGCCAATGATCACGTTTAGCATACATAAGCATATATTTATATATATATATATATATAGATAGACAAATACTATGTATATCTGTAAATCCTTATAGATATTTTAAGCCAATTTCAAAGGTTACTAGCAGTCTGCTGTCTTGCTGCTTACCTTTGCTAGATAATCCCTTGGCTTTACGTAAATTTAATATGAATTCTAGGATTTGCCAATAATAGGATGCTGCATATAGATTTCGAAACTTTGTGTGCTGCTTATTTTTTTTTTTTTGTGACTGAAATGAATTGTTAATGTTTAAGTATAACACACAAAAGTTATCGATAAGCTATCGATAAATTATCAATATAGTTATGAAAGAATTAATAAATGGGACTACAATACATATTGTGGGCAAAGAGTTTCAAGTGCGTAATATATAAAAAAAAATGTTGGATTGTTATCGATAAATATTGATAATTGTATATGCAACTGCAATGAATTGTTACTATGGTAAAAATGTTCTTTTAAATAAATTATATAAAATAGATAAATATTCGATAATTATCGATATGCTATCAACAATTATCGATAATTAATCGATAATATGCAATCAATACTTATCAACAATATTATATAAATTGTGTCAATAATGCTAAAAGTGCATAAATTTATTAATCTTAAATAATTCATCGATTATTATCGATACAAATTGATAACTGTTTTTTACATATTTCGTACTTTCTGCGCTCTCACTCTACAACAACCAAGAACTAATCGCTTTAACAATCACAAGCGCAAAGGATGTAAACTGTAAACAAACTATAGATAATTATCGATAATTATTGATAATTATTGCATCCCGTTTGCCTTTTGGTGAAAACAGTTCGAAATGCAATTAATGATGCGCAATCTGTAAAGAAAACGCAAAAGATAAAAGCAAGAGAAGCATAATAAAAATCTAGAAGCAGAAAAAAAATCACAGCCAATGCACAGAAGCAACTAATGGAAAAGCGCAAAAAAAAAATATAAAAATAGAAAAGAGAAAAGAGAAAAGAGAAAAAGGAAATTGAACTACAGATAGAATTAAAGAGACGAAAGAATAGATACGCAGGTAGCAGTGACTGTGGGGAAAGATGAAAGTTAGGAGCGGGCAGACGGGGGGTAAGGAAGTTGCACTATGGGTGCCAACAGCAATTTGTCTTTTCATTAATTATTTAGCAAGCATGAAGCGAAGTGAAGCTCAGCATAGAGTTGAGTGGTGTGGGAGCAAAGAGAGAGAGAGAGAGTGAGGAGGAAGGTAGAAGAGAAGCGTCAGTTGCACGATTGTATAGACGTGGCACAGTTGCTTGTGTTTGCACGAATATTGACAGTTAATTAATTGAATCTGTTCGTCGTGTTGCAGCAGTAGCAGCAGCAGCAGCAGTAGTAGTAGCAATAGCAACAGCAACGAAACTCTGCTGCTCACATTCGAAGTGTAGCAAATGTCCAGCGCTTTGCCAATTGCCCATCATCGTCGTGCAACTATTGAATGTGCGCATAGTCTGGCAGAGTGAGTGTAAGGCGGATGGTGGATGGATGCTGAAGGGGGTGAAGGAAGAGAGTTAAAGTTTAAAGTACAATTGTGCACAAAAGTTGCACACTTAATTGTCTGGCCAAAGAAGGAAATGAAGGCAACTCTAGTTACAAACTTTGGCAACGGTCAAGTTTTTTTTTTCCCCCATTTTCTTTTGCGTTGCAAGTTTTTCGTTCGTCGTTGCTGCAAGTTGTTGCAAGTTATTTTCTTTTTTTTTTGCCCCGTCTTTGGCAAAGGACTTGCAACAACTGCTGGCGCATAAAGTCATTAAAGTTTCAATACGATTGCGCGCCTCCAACTTTTCCCAGCTAATGCCAACAAATTAATACAGCGCTGTAGCTGCCACAGCAGCAGCAGCAACTATAGAAACAAAAAATACCAAAAAAAAAAAAAAAATATAGTACAAAACAACAAAAATCTTTAACTTAAAACAGATGTCATACAATGAAGCAAACATCTTTCTCTCTCTCTATCTCTCTCTCACTCTCTTTATTCCCACACTCTCTCTTGTCAGCTTTGTCGCTGCCTTTGCCCCCAACTGCTTATTAGTCGCAGCTAGTAAAAAACGCTGCGCTCAGCAAAGCCCGCAGCTAAAAATGGGGCGAAAAAAATCACATAAAATAGAAAAACAAGTAGTTTAACAGTGTAAAAGATACGACTATGAAATACCCTGCACTAAATATAAAATATTAATATATAAAATTAAAAAAAAAAAAAAAATTATTTTGTATAAATAGTAAAATAAATACTGAAAAAAATTATGAAAAAATATCAAAAAAAAAATACTAAATAAAATTGCAGTCCCTGCTTAATACTAAAATAAATATCAAAATACTATTGATTATTTAAATATTCAATACAATTTGCTTTCGACTGTAAAATATTCTGCTATGCCTTAAATAGAAAAAATTAATACAAAAAATAAATAAAAATAAATAAAAATACTAAAATATATTACAAAGCAAATATTATGCTAAAAACACAAAAACTAAAAAAAGGATTAAAGAAAAAAAAATACTGAAAAATATACTAAATAAAATACCAGTGCCTGGTTAATATACTTTGTTCCTACAAATTGTTTATTGGGTATAAAAAGAAAATCAATGGAAATGAGCCGCGTTTCATAGTTATGTAGAGCAAACGTCATGACAAATCTAGGAGGAAATTGTTTTGGAGTTGGAGTTGTGGCAGGCTGTGTAGCTGCTACTGCAGCATTGTCACTTGTTATCAGTCAAAAAACACGCATACCTCCAACTCCAACTCTAGCTTAAGCTTCAAGCACCTTACTTATTTTGCATCTGATACAGCAAAAAAAAAGAAAAAAAATTGAGAATAAGAAGAAGAAGAAAGAGCAGAGTAAGAAGTGAAAGTAAACGATAAAATGGAAATAGAATTGAAAGAATTGTGAGACTACTTTTAGGCATTTCAAATTCACATTTTATTGGCACATTCAGTTTGTCACATTGACAAGCGATAGGAAACAGAGTGAAAAAAACAGCGTGATAAATAGAAAGAGAGAGAGAGAGAAAGCGAGAGCGAGTCTAAAAAGAATTTTTGATATGGCCAATATTCAATCTTTGCTGCTTATAATGCGAAATAAATGTATAATATAAAATGTGAATTTTATTTTGTTGTTGAACATTTTTCAAGTTGATTTAAAAAAATATTTCAACTTTTATTTTATTTAAAAAAAAAAATTATTTATTTAAATTAAATTATACATACATAAATAAAAATAATTTTCAAAAATAAATTATTAAAAAAAAAAAATGAAAAGAAAAAAACGAAAATATATAATTGAAAATATATAAATAAATATATAAATATAGATCAAGATATATTATAAAAATATAAATATAAAATATATTATTAAAATATAAATATGAAATATATTAGAAAAATATAAAAAACAAAATATATTATAAAAATTATAAAATTTATTATAAAAATATAAATATAAAATATATTTTTAAAATATAAATATGAAATATATTAAAAAAAAATAATATAATTATTTTATAAAAATTATTAAATTTATTATAAAAATATAAATATTTAATATATTATTAAAATATAAATATGAAATATATTTGAAAAATATAACATAAATATTATATAAAAATTATAAAATTTATTATAAAAATATAAATATGAAATATATTAGAAAAATATAAATATGAAATATATTAGAAAAATATAAAAAACAAACTATTTTATAAAAATTATAAAATTTATTATAAAAATATAAATATTAAATATATTAATAAAATATAAATATGAAATATATAATAACACTAATGCAATAAATAAATCTGTAATAAAAAAATAAATAAAAATAAGCAAACTGCAGTCGAGGGTGCTCGAGTTTATATGAACAGAAGAAGCATTAAAGAAATGTTCTAACTGTTTTTTATAGCAGCCTCGACGTGATTTGGCAACTTTTGGCCAGCTTTTTGCTTTTTGACTTTACTTTAACACTATTATTGGTCATTTTGTACATTTTGATCGAATCGCAATTAACTTTGAATTCTATTTTATTTATTTTTTTTGTTATGTTTGCATTTATGCGTCGCGAGAATGTCTTTTGTGCTGCCGTTGCTGCTGCGTGCTGCTACGTGTTGTGCCGCACTTGACGATTAATTTGCGCGCGAGCCCGCAGAAAACAAGAAGCATGTGCATGGGCGTGGGCGTGGTTACATCAACGCCCACAATTTACTCACACCAAATGCTGATTGGTCACGTGCGCGTAACGTCGGCTGCGGCAACAACAACAACAACAACGGCAACGGCAACGACAGTGGAGCTTCAATTCGTTGTGATTGCTTTGTATCGATTACAAAATGCATTACAACATTGCCACATGATAAATAACATTGAATGGGCGGCTCAAAAGGGAGTATGCTTAGGGGATGGGGGAGGGGGAGCAGTAGGTCATGCGATAGACGCGTGTCCTAAACTCGTGCCACACACTTTCTATTTTAGATAAATGAAACAATGCGCATCAAGTATGTGAAAGGCAAAACAAACACAACAAACACACACACACACACATGCACAACACAAACACAACACAAATCAAACCACAAATTCATCACATAAATCAAATGGCAAATGTTTTTAGCTTGATTAAAACTTTCGTACTCTTTCCCAATTTTTTTTTTTCTACTTTACTTTTTTTTGGGGTTAAATCTTAAATGTGTTTAGAGTTATAAATCAATTGATGCTACGTCATGCAGGTAAAACATCACAGTAAAATTCTCTGCACCTTAATATCAGTCAATACTAGAAAGTAACTTAACAATTTTCATTATGAAAATTGAATATCCAAACGATCCTTGCTATGGTAGCTATATAAAAAATTATGTACACATATATAAAACATGCTTAAACTCAATTGCTAGAAATTTCAGACGTAGAACTTATGAAACAATAACAGTTTTTCATTATAAAACTAAATTTTTAGGTTATCCTTTCTATGACAGCTATATGATAAAGTTATCCGATACGCATTAAATTTGGAGAATATCGACTAGTCGAACACACAAAAGTTTTCCCATACCTCTAAAAAAAAACACCCGTTACATATATTTATAGAGAGTTTATATCCAAGCGATACTTTCTATGGCAGCTATATGTAACGGGTGTTTTTTTTTAGAGTTATAGAACTTTAAGTTGGCATTACTTTTCAAGATGGCGTCCGATTTAACAGCTGTCAAGTGATTTATTCTCAGTTTGGTTTGGCAATTAAAATTTTGTGTATTCGACTAGTTAATATTCTCCAAATTTAATGCTCCGATACGCATTAAATTTTCCATACATAAACTCTGTATCCAAGCGATACTTTCTATGGGAGCTATGGGTTATTTTTGTCCGATTTTGAACTAAATTATACTGATATGCAGTCGGCAACTCTAAACATAATTTCTATAAATTTCAAAGCTTAACAAACATTTTTCGTATATAAAAATTGCATTTTCAAGTGATCCTTTCTTTGGCAACTATATGATATAGTTATCTGATTTGTATTAAATTTGCAGTGCATTGCGTAGTCCTTCTGGAAATTAATTTCTATTGATTGGAATACACAAAAGTCTTTCATACACAAACTCAATTTCCAACCAATACTTTCAATGACAGCTACTTTATATAGTCGTCCGATCCGACTAGTATTAACTTATATATAGCTTAAAATAATGATTAAAATTTATGTAGTTAGCTTTAAAATTGAGAGAGAGAGAGAGAAGCACTGCAAGGCTGTTAAAATTGTAGCAAATTAATAGATTATTCATGAATATATATATATATATATATATGTCTATAGCCTTGATGCATGCTAAAATTAGCAAAACTTTAGCAGCATTTTAATGAAAGTTTAATGAAATTTCAATTTCAATTTTCATTTTCATTTCAATTTTGTTTTTCTTTCTTTTTTTTTTAAACATTTGAAAAAGCAAGTCAAGGTTACAATTAATGTTGACCATTTCCATTAGCTCCGTCTCTCTCTCTCTCTCTCTCTCTCTCTCTATTTCTGTCTCTTTCTTTCATTACACATTGCTGTTGCAATGTTTACAGTGTGACCATGTGCTATTAATAACAAATGAAATTGCCGCCAGGCTAATGTAAAGCACTTTGACAAGTTGTTGTCTGCAGCGCAATGTTTGTTGTTGTTGTTGTTGTTGATGTAGTTGTTGCCGTTGCTGTTGTCGTTAAGCCACACGTGCTATTGTTTTTACTGTTGTTGCTGCTGTTGACGTTGTTGCCTGAAAAATAAAATGCAATGGCGTGATTATTGAACAATTTGTATCAATTTACTTTGTATATGCAGCAAACATTGAGTCAACCAACGCATTGCGCTACAATCCACACTGGCAGGCCAACCACCACAAACACCTCAATCACTCCATCACCAGAACCACCACAACCACTCGACCATCACACCATCATGCCAACAGGCAGCAGCAAGCCCAACATTCACTGACAGCATTGCGTTTCGAATTGTTGTTGTTTATTTATGCATTTCACTTGCTGCTTATTGCATGCTCTTTCCCCCGCCCCGACCCCTCTTCAAACAATTGTTCCCACTCTCTGTCGCTGCCTCTTTCTCTTTCATAGCTAATCCACTGAACCCCTAGCCACAATTTTTTTTTTGTTTTTTTTTTTTGGAAATGCCGCCCTCTAGTTGGCTTTATTACAAATGGGAATTATTATTGATATAAGTGTTATAGCGCTCTCTCTCTCTCTCTCACATACACATACACATAGATTCTCTAGATGTGTGTGTTTGACATGGAGTACGCACAGCTGAAACAACAAGCAAAGAAACTTGCTGCCAAACTCCAGGGAGACAATTCAATAGAGCGCTAGCCAAGCAAGCGTGTGTGTGTAAGTGAGACAGAAAGAGAGAGAGAGAGAGAGAGAGAGCACAGTAATAGCAATGCTCGCTTAAGACATTGCCACAACGTGCCGAAAGTTTTGTGTGATGCTTGGACAAGCGTCTGTCACACGTAGCCTCCAACTACCAGACCACACACACATATACACGCAGGCACACATCACCCTCGCTCGCTCAGTCTCAGTCTAAGTCTCAGTCTCACAGTCACAGTCACAGTCAGCGTCAGCGTCAGAGTCACAGTGTCACTTGTGTATCTCAAGTTTATTAAAGTGGCATAAAAGTGTCATTGGCGGTTAATGGTAGGCGATTAGTTGCATTAAGTTGACCATACACACAATGCCCTTAAACCCACACACACACACACACACACACACACACACACCCATACACCCCCTCCCTCCTCCCGTCTCACCCTTCCTAAACATCATGCACTCCCTTTACTTTATTTTCCCCCACACATTGCTTAACAACTTGTTCCCCTTGCTATTCTTTTCCCATTGAGTGACTGTGTAATTGAATAGCTTTGAACGAGAGAGACAGAGAGACACAGAGAGAGAAAGAGATGGAGTTGGAGAGAATTACATTTAGTAAGTGTTCACTGTTGACAGACAATCAGCTGTTCGTATTTTCATTTGATTTTACTGCAAATCAAATGAAATTTAATATAAACTTTAAGTAATACGAAAATTCTTCTCAAATCTAGCTTAAGTTTCGTATGCAGAGGGTCGTAGTTCTTCATATTTATGCACCACGAATGTTTTGTAGACAACATTTTTGCTTTGTATTATTGGACATTTGTTTTATAGTTGCATATAAAATGCATCCTGAAAAATTCCTGCATATGTACAGCATGCATAGAAAGTAATTGATATAGTTCATAAGTGTTATTGCTAGACTATTTAGCGCTATTTAGTGTTATTGTTACTGAAACTTAGTGTTAGTTTTCTCCATTTTAGCTGTATTCCGCAATTTTTACATTAATAATTTAAATAAAAAAATGCAAAATTCTACAGAACATAAGAGATTATTGCAAGCTTATAGAGATATGTACTCAACGATAAAAATTTTATACACTCGCAAAAGTAAAGTTTAAAAAAAAAAAAAAAAGAAAAATTATTTTTTAGTGATGCTTTAGCTATAAGTAGATGATATATTGATCCGATTTTGTTCAAACTTGGCCGACTTGAATAATTTATTTTAAAACTGGAAGTTTGCAAATTTCATCAGCTTAACCAGAACTGAAGTTTAGACCTATTCAAACTAACAATCTATCAATTCATCAACTTATCAATCTATCAATATCAATCAATATCAATCAATATCAATCAATCTCAATCAATATCAATTAATATCAATCAATATTAATTAATATCAATAATATTCAACATTAATCTATCAATCAATATTAATTTTAATCAACATTAATCTATGAATCAATATACATCTATCAATGGCAATCTATAAATATATCAATCTATTAATGTATCAATTTATCAATTTATGAATGTATCAATCAATACCAGTCCAGTTTACCAGACTCTCAGCATTACCTATTAATAATATTTCTTTTGCTACCCTTATACAGAGAGTATATACATTTTTGTATATTTTATATTAAATATATTATAAGTATATATTCTTATTCAGCATAATCAGTTACGACCGATCTATCAGTTTGAATAATATCTGTCTAAAAATTTTATATTTATACTTATTATTATCATTATTATTTCCCTAAGCATTAGTTGGTACAAGTTATATCCTATAATTATATCATATTGTTGCTGTAGGAACTATAGGTCTAAACTTCAGTTCTGGTTAAGCTGATGAAATTTGCAAACTTCCAGTTTTAAAATAAATTATTCAATTCGGCCAAGTTTGAACAAAATCGGATCAATATATCATCTACTTATAGCTAAAGCATCACTAAAAAATAATTTTTTTTTTTTTTTTTTTTTTAAACTTTACTTTTGCGAGTGTATAAAATTTTTATCGTTGAGTACATATCTCTATAAGCTTGCAATAATCTCTTATGTTCTGTAGAATTTTGCATTTTTTTATTTAAATTATTAATGTAAAAATTGCGGAATACAGCTAAAATGGAGAAAACTAACACTAAGTTTCAGTAACAATAACACTAAATAGCGCTAAATAGTCTAGCAATAACACTTATGAACTATATCAATTACTTTCTATGCATGCTGTACATATGCAGGAATTTTTCAGGATGCATTTTATATGCAACTATAAAACAAATGTCCAATAATACAAAGCAAAAATGTTGTCTACAAAACATTCGTGGTGCATAAATATGAAGAACTACGACCCTCTGCATACGAAACTTAAGCTAGATTTGAGAAGAATTTTCGTATTACTTAAAGTTTATATTAAATTTCATTTGATTTGCAGTAAAATCAAATGAAAATACGAACAGCTGATTGTCTGTCAACAGTGAACACTTACTAAATGTAATTCTCTCCAACTCCATCTCTTTCTCTCTTTCTGTGTCTCTCTGTCTCTGTCTCTCTCGTTCAAAGCTATTCAATTACACAGTCACTCAATGGGAAAAGAATAGCAAGGGGAACAAGTTGTTAAGCAATGTGTGGGGGAAAATAAAGTAAAGGGAGTGCATGATGTTTAG
>JBAMBR010004988.1:0-94243 GCA_037044475.1 Zaprionus obscuricornis | reverse complement strand
CAGAGTAAGAGAGAATATGGGACTAAGGGAATACGGGAATAAGGGAATACAGACAGTAATACACAGACAGTGAATATGTGAACAATTTATTTGGACGCCCAAAAGTAGGCAATGCAATTTGTACAAAATGCAAACACAAATAAGTCGCAATTTGGTCATGCAAATTGCACAAAATTCGTGCAAGATATATAGTCAACCGACCTAGCATGACAATATACAAATTATATTGTGATAGTGTAGAAGAGTATGTAAAACAGAGACAGAGAGAGAGTGAGAAAGAGAGAGAGAGAGAGAAGAAAGAGAGGATGTGGTATACATAAAGTACAGTTGGAGCTGCTGATTTGCCGCTGGCATCAATTTCAATGGCATTTGCACTGTGCGTTTACAGCCATGTAACAACAGCAGCAACAACAGTAACAACAACAATAGCAATTGCCAAAACAACAACGACAACGAATATAACAACAACAAATATAACAACAGGACATGCATTGGCCTCTGCTAGAAACTCTGCCAGCGTCTCTGACAGTCAAATCATATGCAAATGCATGCGTATGACATTTCAGTTCGAATTTTATTGTCCCGCCCAGTTGCTAAATTATTTAGAGCCTGATTCCTGCTGCCATGACGAGTCATGCATTTTGAGTTCTTGTTACATTCACGCACAGACACACATACACACACACACATATGTATATAGGCACAAACATGCACGTACGTATGTTAGTTGCTCTTTGCTACTGTATTTGTGACTCACTGCCGTCTTTCAATTTGACATAAAACCTTTTCAGGCTTTTGCCTACATCACATTTTATGCAAAGCACTTACTCACATACATAAGTCTGGCGTGTGTATGTGTGTGGGTGAGTGTATGTGGGCGTATTTCACGCCTTTTGACGCCGCACATCAAAATAAACACAAGCAAATGCGTGTGTACGTCTTACTTTACCAAAAGTTGCCACAGTTCAGTTCAGTTCAATTCAGTTCAGGCTCAGCTTCACTCAGTCCAGGGTTCATTTAGGGTTCGTTTGCGCCTCTGTCTTACCTCCCAACACAGCTAAAATCTCTCTCTATATCATTTTTCTACACTCCATTCCAAGCAAATGAGCCAAATGTCCTCTTTTATGTGTTACGCAAGCGTGCATAAAAAAAAGGAAAGAAAAAAAAAACAAAAATTCATTAAATTTCAAATCCTTTTTTTTTTTGGTCTCCTTCTTTCTTGTGTGTATCATCAAATGTCGCAAAAGCTTTTATTAGATTTTGTTGGAAAATAAGTACACATATAATACCAATGTATGTTCGTGTGCATGTGTGCGTAATAAGCCCCTGAGAATTCTGTGGTGTTTCAACTCATTATGTCTTTAGAATCGTAATTGTAAGTAGATACAAAGTGCTTCTAAATGTTTTCTTCTATGCAATGACATTAAATGAAAATTGTAAAGGAAATTTATACAAACATTTTTTTATATTTATTTATATTATTTTTATATTTTTTCATATTTATTTAAATTATTTTTTTATTTTTTAATATTTATTTATATTTATTTATATTATTTATATTATTTATATTATTTATATTATTTATTATTATTTTTTTTTTTTTTTTTTTTTTTTATATTATTTATATTATTTATATTATTTATATTATTTATATTATTTATATTATTTATATTTATTTATATTATTTATATTATTTATATTATTTATATTATTTATATTATTTATATTATTTATATTATTTATATTATTTATATTATTTATATTATTTATATTATTTATATTATTTATATTATTTATATTATTTATATTATTATATTAATTATATTATTTATAATTATTTTTCCTATTAATATTATTTTTATTATATCTATTTTTATTATTTTTTTTTATTAATATTTATTTTTGTTCTATATATTTTATTGTAATTTTATTAACATTTCTATTTATTAATAATATTATCATATTTTATTTATAATCTATTTTTAATACTATATTAATTTCAAATTTTTAAAAATAATTGGATTGCAGTATAATTGCTTGCTACTACATAGAAGCAAACTTAAACTTGTTTAAGAACTCAAGCACAGACTTTGTTGTCAGCCGCAGCATACTCATATTTAACTCATGATTGTGTACGAGTGTGTGTGTGTGTGTGAGTAAATGTGCATGTGTCAGTGTGAGTGTATGTGTGTGTGTCTATGTATGGTAAAAGGCTCGTTAGTGAACTGATGTGGAAATTTTTAGACTGTAAAACTGTGAGATATAGCCCAGAGAAAACAGAACTTAATTCAACTCAACTCAGCAAAGAAAGATATGAAAATTTATGAGCTATAGTTTTTGGCTATAGTTTGTTAACTCTTAGCTACTTTAATTTTATCAGATATACATTTATATATACGTGTGTTGCATATAGATTATATTGCCACTTAGTTACTTTAAAAATTTAACAAAAAACGGTGAAAACCAAATAAAAAAAATCAAATTCTCAATTTACATATAGATGGCAAATGCGAAATGTAATTAAAATAGGGCCAAAACAAGGCAAACGCCTGTCAAAAGTCACAGAAGCCTTTTCTGACCACGTTATCCATTGTCTGACGGCCAGTACTGGTCAGGCCGCAAATTGACAGCTATGACGGAGAGTACAGGGGGGGATGAACATAGGCTAAAGGCATAGACATGGACACACACAATAATTTACTACATAATGGACAGAGAGATAGATAGATAGATATATGAAGAGGGGTCGAAAGGGAGGGAGAGAGAGAGAGAAGAGAAGAGAAGAGGAACTCAGACATATGCTAGACAGCAGAGCTACAGTTGCAGCAGCATGAAGAACTGTTCATTAACACAAACATAAGCAAGCAGACAGACAGAGAAACATACTGAGCAAGCAAGAGAGAGAGAGAGAGACAACTAGACTGTAGAAGTAGTCTTTTGCAGTTGGTTGCAGGTTGCAGCATGTTGCAGCAACACATCATCATGGCAACAACTTACGACTTGGCATTACGAAGTTTGAGCTCAATTTCGAATGCCATTAAAATCGCTTTCATTAATGAGACGAGTCTTCTCTCGACTCTCTGCGTATGCTGCGTATGTGTATGTGTGTGTGTGTGTGTGTCTGTTTGTATATTGCATTTTTGCCATTGTCGAAGTTTGTGCAACAAATTAGTAGCAAGTTGGCTCTTAGTTTGCCTCATATACTTAGATACTTAGCTATACTGCATGTAGAGGCAGCAACAAATATCCGTAGCGGAAATTGCAACGAGACACGTGATCATAGGACCCGGACATATAGATAGCTAGTCAGACTAGATATTGAAGTGATAGTACGAGATGGAGAAAAGAAAAAGAGAAGAGAACGCGAATGCGAATGCGAGAAGAGAAGAGAAAGAGAAAAGTATACAATCACTATGCATAGACATTGCCGTCTATGACTTCCGTTTGCCAGACATATAAATCTTCATTTTAGCTTGAACTTTTTGGCTGCGGTTGCTGCAAGTTTTGTGGCCAAAAGCAAAAACTTTACTTAGACAGACGGCAAATTAACAGCTGCTGTGTTTGTTGCACTCATTGTTATTGTTGTTGTAGTTTTGCTATTGTTGCTTTCTACAACTAGGATACATTATATCTACGCCTTTCTTTCTCTTGTCTTTCTTTACTCTTTTAATTGTTGCTATTTCACTTCAGTCTTCTGTTGCTTTGTCTTTTTCACTGCCAACTGTAATTCTTACTGTTTATTATTGCTGCGCAGTGGAAGTTACTGCTACTGTTTATATGCCTAATGTTGCCTCTGTTGTTTTAACTATTATTGCTACTACTACGATTGTTTATACAGTGTCTCCTGCTGCTGCTGTTATTGATACTACTATTGCTACTACTATTACTTCAACAGCTACAAGAAGATAACTGACTCTATTTGATGGCCATGGCTATCACTATTGATACTACTATTGTTACTACTATTGAAACTACTAATTTTATAACCATTACTATCACTAATTTTTAGTACTATTGTTACTGCTATTGATAGTAGAATATATAGTAGTTTGAGAGCTATTGCTACTACGATTGCCATTGCACTTTCTCTACTACTATTGCAACTACATTTAATACTACTATTGCTGCTACTATTTCTAAACTACTCTTTCAACAAATATTGCTACTTTTATTGCTACTACTATTTCTATTACAATTTTTACTACTATTTCTACCAATATTGCAACTTCTAGTCCTACTACTATTTTGACCACTATTGCTACTACTGTTCCTACCAATATTTCTACTACTGTTGCTACTACAACTGCTACGATTATTGCAGCTACTATTTTTACTACTATTGCTACTACTATTGCTTCTACTATTACTACTACTATTCCTACTACCATTTCTATTAAAATTTCTACTACTACTTCTACTACTACTTATACCACCATTGCAACTTCTAGTCCTACAACTGTTTCTATTATTATTTCTACTACTGTTGCTACTACTCTTTATACTAATATAACTATATTTAATAATTTTTCAATGAATATTTATATTAATTTTGCTACTACTATTTCCACTACCATTTCTAGTCCTAATTCTAGTACTACTATTACCATAGATTCTATTATCACTGCTACTAGCAATATTACTAAAATTGCTACTACCATTACTCCTATTAGGTCTACTACTAATTCTACTACTAATACTACTACATAGTATGTTAATATGACTGTCTTTAGCAGCTTGTAATCTTTTTGATATATCTGCAATTTCTATTGCTATTCCTGTTACATTTTGCAACTAATTTACAATTGTTACTGCTTTAAATGCTTTTTACTATCATTTATGCCAGTGCCATTCCTTCTGCTGCTGTCATTGTGGTCATGATGTGCAGGTGATTTACGGCCAGCATAACAGTGTCTGCATATTAATAGGTATCAACAGCAGCGACAGCAGCAGCAGTAGCAGTAACCACATCAGCAACGATAGCAGCAACAGCAACAGCAACAACAGCGGCAGCAGCAACAGTAGCAACAGTAGCTCTGCACTCAGCATTGACTTTGGTTTATTCAATGCACGCAATTCACAAGCAAATCCCCAACGAAGCTGCCAGTTTAACGAATCTCAGATGGAAAACTATGGCCAAGTCTCAGTCCAAGTAAGTCTGGTCTACAGCTCAAGTCGCTTATTTATTTTGCCAATGGATTTGACCTTTTACCAAAATGCCATTCAACAATTGCAACTGTTATTGCTGCTACTGTTGCTGTTGCTGCTGCTGTTGCTTGTTATGCCGGGCAATTTGTGACAATTGAGTGCATTTTGCATATTATATCGTTTCAAGCAAATTATATTTCATATTCCTTAGAACTCAGTCGACTGTTTGCGTCTCAAGAGCAGCTGCAATGGCGGAGTACAACTCAAAGTATACGCTCTGTTGACTAGTTATTGTTGTTATTGCTGTTGTTCTTCTTTTTATACCCTGCATTTATTAAAATTTAATAGAAAAAAAATTGTTTATATTAGCTTTATTCAAATTTAACTAACAGGCAATAAAAGCATGGCTACACTTTGATATAACGAACATAATATACAACTTTATGGCAGAGTATAAGTTAGTTTTGAATAGAGGGTAGCAAAATGTTGAGTTTGTTCGACTACAAGTAAACTTACTTCTTGTTGATATTTTTGCTATTATTGTTGTTGTCGTTTTTGTTGTCTTTGTTGTTGTTGTTGTTGTTGTTGTCATTGTCCTTGTAAACGTGACCATGGCCTTTAAAATTGTTACTGAAAAGTATGCTACAATTATTTTCATCAAGCGTACACAAACATATTACAAAGTATGTACATATTCATATAAATATATATACATATATATATATATATATATATATATATATATTAATATATGTACGTAAACATTTAAATGTATATATAAATAAGTACATAAAATAAATGTATAAAAGTTTTGCGTGCACCACACAAAAATGTCCAAAAGCAGGTTAGAAAGCTGTAGTCGTAAAATACCCGTTGTTTGAGAGACGTGTTATTTACGTATTTTATGTATTTTTTATTATTTATTTATTTATATAATTATTTATTTATAATATTATTTTTTTTTTTAAATATTATTTTATTTATTTATTAAGTGTTGAACCCTTATATTCAATATTAGTATCTTAACAACACAATTTACGATATATAATATTAGTAACCTAACCTCGTGTATTCATACGAGGATATAAGTAAATGACGAAAAATCTTTCTTTTCGTATGACATTTCCAGACCTGAGTGAGAATCGAACCCACGACTGTGTTGGTTAGGGGATACATGATTACCCACTCGACCAACACTGGCTATAATATTAATTGTTATTTTTTATTAATTTATTTATTTATTTATTCATCTATTCATTTATTCATCTATTCGATTATTCATTTATTAATATTAATATTTATTTTATTTTATTTCATTTATTCATTTATTAATATTAATATTTATTTTATTTTATTTCATTTATTCATTTATTAATATTAATATTTATTTTATTTTATTTCATTTATTAATTTATAAATATGCAATTATTTATTTTATTTTATTTTTTTTTTATTTCATTTATTCATTTATTCATTTATTCATTTATTCATTTATTCATTTATTCATTTATTCATTTATTCATTTATTCATTTATTCATTTATTCATTTATTCATTTATTCATTTATTCATTTATTCATTTATTCATTTATTCATTTATTCATTTATTTATTTATTCATTTATTCATTTATTCATTTATTCTTCTTTTTTATTCATTTAATCATTTATTAATAAATTTATTTATTTATTCATTTAATCATTTATTAATACATTTATTTATTTATAAATGAAATTGTTTACTTATTCTTTTATTATATTTATTTAGTTTCCACATAAAATTTAATATCTATTTTTTAGAATACAATTTGTATACGTACAAGTTATATTAAATTATATTATATTTCAAAATAAAAATGTATTTAATTTATTGTCGCCTGTACAAGACTTTCGTTCTTGAAAAAAAAAAGTGCACTTCAATTTGTTGATGGGGCAACAGAGTCATGCGCCCGTGTGTGTGTTTGTGTGTGAGTGTGAGTAGCTAAACTTGTTGTCAAGTTTTCTTTTGTTTTTGAATTCTAACAGTCTCCCAATCCACCTGCCCCATGCTCCATGCCCCATGCCCATGCCCCGCAGGCGTGGCCCCTGCTCCATGCCCTTTGCACAATTCTCTATCCCATTCTCTGTCTGCATTCGTTGCAAAAGCATTTCAAAAATGTGCAAAACTTTTGGTTGCACTGTCGACGAGCATCATCGTTATTGTACTTGTTGTTGTTGTTGTGTTATTTTTGTTGCTGTTGCTGTGTGTCAGTGTCGGTGTTGGGGCAGCCGCATACATAAAGAGCGACAGTCCGCAGGACATTTTATATTTAATTTACAGTGCAACCGCAATATACAGCTATCTCTTTCTATATGTTTGTATGTGTGTGTGTGTGTGTATGGGATTTTATTTCGGTTTTAATAGACTGCAATCCGGGATTTGACGACGACGATGGCGATGAGTCTGTTGCATGATTTCACATCTATCCTGCAAAATTCACAATGTTGATTTTAGACCAGTTCCTGTGGTTTTAGATACCGCTGTTGCTCTAGTTGTTGTTGTTGTTGTAGCTGTTCCTGTTGTTGTCATTGTTGTTGACATTATTTGTTGCTATTGTATCTCTTATTCTCATTGATGTTGTTGTTGTTGTTGTTACCTCTCATTTTTCTATATTTCAATACTAAATGCCAGCGTTTAGCTACATAGCCAAAAATTAATTTCTAATTCTTCTTTTGTTCATTTAATGCGCTATATATTAAATAAACATATACACTCACACATACACACACACCCACAAACATTGATTGAGCAACTTTTTAAACGGAAATTGCATTAAATAAAATTGGAAAATAGGCTTTGAATGTGATCTGGAAAGTGGAGATTAGCGTGGACACGACCCAATCACAGCTGCCAAATGAAAGTAACAACTAAAAAAAAGGTTGAAAATTCATAGCACTAGACTAAAGCATACCCTCTATACCCTGTACTCTCTCTACTCTATACACTCTTTATACTATATGGTCAACTCTACACGACATGCTCAGAGGATTTACTGTCACTGTCTAAGCAAGTATACTAGATGGGAACTGTCACGCCTTCATTTATATGTTTTATATATTTTTACAAACTCAATATACCTTATCTGCAGCTACTGCTAGCTAATAGGTATAAAATGGTTCAAATGAAAATGAAATTATTATTGCCAGTTTAATAAAGACAACGACGCTGTAATACTCTTAAAACTTGCAACCTTTTTTTTATCCCATTTTAAAAATATATTTTTTTAATAATTATATTAATTGATTTATTAAATTTTTTATATGTTTGTTGCATATAATATTTTCATATTAATTACCAAGTAATATATTTATTTAGCAGCACCCCCTGCTATCTTACAGCTTAGCCAATATGCTGCAACTTCTCGCATGTCTTCAAAAAAAGCGAACAAAACCAAAGCTAAAGTGTGCTTTTCAATTATTTTTCTATTTTTTTTTTTTCTGCGTCCACTCGACAACTTTTTTAAGTGAGGAAGTGCGCGGAGTAGAGAATGGTGCAAGGCAGTAGGAATTGCTCTCAATTCAGTAGTTAAAACTGAGCCCTTGTCCTTGTGCCTGTCCTAAACCCAGTCCCAGTACTAGCCCCTGTCTATCTTGCTGTATATGGTTTCGGCAATTCAATGTGCAGTCGTCTACACTTTTATTGCTTTAATTGCCCATTGGTGCGCGTCGAGGGCAACAAAATACACTCTCTGCAAGTGTACACATGTTGCTAATGAAGTTCTCTAACTTTACTTTACTTTACTTTACTTGCCTCTCGCTCACACTGCCACACTCACACTCTTATTCATGTCAGATCATAATCTGTTAATCTGCGAGCCAAGCTGCTTACAGTGTGTATGTGTATACATACATATGTATATGTGTGTATGTTGTCCATTGCTTTCCCTTCTCTCACACACTAACTTACACACGATGACGATGACGATTAGCCTCAGCTAAGGCTGTCTGCTCAGTTCAGTTCGATTTTGTGTTTCCCTTCTCGAAGATGCGAACGAACACAAGTTGATGATGAAACGTCGCCTTGTCGCTGCTCTCAGGCATGTTTGCTTCATTGATTACCCCTGGTAAGGGCTGATTGCCTTGGTTACCCAAAAACCCGGTCAGGCCACACTAAGCCAGACCAGACCAGACACCAAGCACCGATATAGAGCCCAAAAAAAAAAAAAAAAAACATGTCAAAATCAACAACACATCAATCTGCCAATCTCTCAAAACATTTTTCGACCACTCAACCTCAGATGGCAAATGAACTCAGCTCAAAAGTGAATACGAATTGCCTGCAGCCACCCATTTCTCTCTACTTCTTTCACTTCAGCACTTGATAAGTAACATTATGAAAATGGATTTTTAGTTTTTGGCTGTCAAACGGGCAGCTATGAAAAAATATCAGTTACTAGACTAAATTACTTTTTCGATTAAATTTTCTCATTTGTGATATGAATGAGAACGTGGTATTAACAGCGAATGATGCTTTTTTAACAAGCTATGATATATAAGTCATTCATTTATTATTATGACATTATATACAGTCTGTTGACGCTCTGAGCATCATTGATGAAAAGCATATCCAGACTCTCAGTTTGTTCTTTTTCCTTTTTATTAATTTTGGGAAGGAATTCAAATTTTCTTTACAGTTGAAGAGACAAAGAAGAAAAAATAATTGCTGATCATGTCACAGCCAAATATGATAAAATCAATGAATTTTCTATCTCAAATAAAAATAGGGAAAATAGTAGAGCATATTTTTACATATTAGGCAGCAAAAATTTGTTGGCTGCTGTGCTGATTTATTTGGTCTCCCACTAGTACCAGTCGGAGATCATTTTCGATGGCTATGTTAGTGACATACCAGGGGAGGCAAGTCTAGCAGAACGTGACTGTACAACTCGTAGCCTGTTGCGCAGGCATTTCGCTGCAGTGCCCCACACTTGAATGGCATATGTCCATGTTGGTGTTAGAGAAATTTGTATTTACTTTGCAGAAATTTTCATTAGTTACACAGCATGCATTTTTAAACGGTGCAGCCTAAGAGTATGCTACACAAATTGAACTAAACTCGAGCAATCTGCTAATTCGGCTTGTTAATATTTCTGCGCGCCTATTACTCCACGGCTCTTATTGTTGAGCAACGCAGTATAAATGTGTGAAGAGGAAAAGAAAAACCAATTTACTGTTACGTTTCAAATAATAATTATTAAACAAATAATATATATATTAATACACATCAATTAAATAGAATAATAAATATTAAAGCATTGCCTACTAAAAGTAAGCTACGAGGTGTGTAAATAAAGTAATGAGATTTATCTTTTTTTCCCTTTCTTTTTAAAGAATATTATAATGCAATAGTTTTCTCTTCAAAATAGTTACCATAAGAAGCCAAACAGTGCTGGTGACGGTTCTTCCAATCATCATAACATTGCTGGAACTCCGATTTTTCAATCTCGTATGTCTATTCTTCTGGTATTGCTCTAAAAAAAATCAAAATTAAATTTAAAAAAAATAATTATATACGCAATTAATTTCTTAGGCAATTTTTAAATAATTACTTAAAAAAATGCTTCGTTTTCTAAGCCTAAGAAATAAATAAAGCGTAATTTAAAGCATTCTAAGATATTATTAACGTATCTTTTATACATATATATATATATATATATATATATGTACATATATATCTTGTATATGTTCATAATTTTGTGCAGCTAGTGAAGTTAGCTTGTGAATCAATCAATTAATTAGTGCTGGCAAAATAAAAAAAAACCTCTTCAATTACTCAACCCAACATTTTTTTTTTTATTTATTATTTTTTTTCAGTAATTTCATTGATTGGTTAGGCAGGCTGCGGAACGAATGGCGTTAATAATGTCCAAAGCAAATACAAATAAAAAAAACAAAAATAAAAATACAAACAAACGCAAAAAAAAAAAGGAAAAAAAAATGCGATAAATAAACAAACATAGAAACACAGACAAACTTGAACAAAAACAAATGCAATTCGACGAGCAACATGTCAAGGCAAACAAACAATGTCAAATGTCAAATATCAAATAATTAGGTGTGAGTGATTTTGTGTATATTTTGTAAGTATATGAATGTGTGTGTGTGAGTGTGTTTTTAGGGGTGTGCCTGTCACTCACTGTATATATGTATGTGTAAATGTATTGGTGTTATTTCCGTTTAGCTATTTGTTGTGTTTACGCCTCGTTTATGCTGGAAAATAAACAAAAACCCATTTTGATATCTATTGACGTTCTAACGTCGAGCTGTGTAGCATGTAGCTAGTCGTGCGAGCTGGCAAATGTTTTAATTAAAGTTGTTTGGACGCATTTATCAGATGCAGACAGGACACTGCTATAAGCCCTCGACAATGCACCTGTTTTAGGTGGCAAAAACAAAAAAAAAAAAGAAATATCAGCTGCAACTGTTATATATGTTTGTCGGTTTTGTAGACACCCAACATTGAAGGTCCCAATGCTCAACTTCAAACTGCAGACTACATACTACATACTACAGACTGCAGACTGCTGCAAACTGCAAACTACCTCTGATACCATTTCCCCAGTCAGACAAAAGGAGCCAAAAGACGAGACGTACTACACTGTGGATACTCTGGTACCTGTTACAACTGGGAGCAGCAATGTTTTACTGTTAATGGACTTTCAATATTTGCAGCAGGAAGTTATGGCAGCTGGATTTATGTCCCTATGGTTTTTCTATGTCTGTATGCATGAGTGTTTGTGTGTGTTTATGCATCTATCGCCTCCATCTGCTCTTTAATTATTGAGTGCCATTTGATTAAAAACACAAAAACCAATGCGAGCACAAATTTGTCTGCACATAGAAGAGAAAAAGTCACAAAATTTATATGATTTATTTTGCAATGTAAGACGAATTCAAATACACTTTACAAATATTTTCAAATATTAATAAACAAAATAATGAAATTTTAATATAAAATATATTTATATTTCATGTCTTTCATTTCACAATTTTTAAACTGTTCAACTCTTTGATATAGCTAATATACCATGAGTGGTAAGTGTATTGAAAAATAACACAGAATCAAAACATTTTGTGCATGTGTAGCACGTACAATATATGACAGGAAACCCATGAAGTAGCATGTACAGGTGTATATGCCTTCCCCTCTCTCTCTCTTTCTCTCTCTCACTGTCTGTCTCTCTCTCAGCATTGCAGACTTCATCTTGGACTCCTTCCAACACTTGACTTTGGCTTACATTAAATAAAAAGGAATTTACGTCTTTGGCCATAAACTTGAAATGGCAAATTGCGAGCGTTACGTTAAACAGAATCAAAGTAAGCACCTAAGCGGCTTATGCAAAAATAAAACAAACCAAACCAAACCAAACGAAACGAAACGAAATCAAATGAAACGAAAAAAAAAAAAAAGAATTTCTTTTTTTTTTTTTTGAAAATTCTTAGAGATTTTTTCCGCTTTTGCAATTCGAATTTCGAATTTAGTCAATAGGCAAAAGTGTTAAGGCAAAAATTTGTCTGGCGTTTATTGAGTGTAAAGAAAGAACAAACTAAAAAAAAGAATAAGAACAACAAAAAATGACAATAATAGAGAGAGAGAGAGAGTATGTTCGCTATATAGATACCCTATAAATAAGTAAAATATAACTAAAAACTTTCTACAAAGTAATAGAATACATATGCATACTCTGTAAAGTTTATTATTCAAGTAGCTGCAGGGTATTGCAACAAAAAAAAGAAAGAAAGTAGCTAAAAATAAAAAAAAGAAAGGAAGAGCGCTGCAGCAGCAGCAGCTCAGACAAAAGTAAAAGCAAAAGTTTAAATTACTTTTTACTCTTTTTGCCTTATTTCTTGGGCTTCGAGCCAAAGTAAAACTTTAGCGGCAAAAGATTAATGCAAAATCGCGAAAGGGTAAAATGCTAAAATACTAAAACGCTAAAAAGACTAAAAGACTAATACGTTTCCAATGAAGTCGTCACATAAATTTTTGCTCAATCTTTTGCTCTTAGCCGAAAAAAAAGAAGAAAGACAAGGAAACGAAACGAAACTCTCAATTATATATAGATAAAGTGCCAAATGGCTTATAGAGTGTGAAGATTGTTATCTATCCTTGAGCTAAATTAGCATAGTAAAAGCATTGAGAACAAGAATTGAATTAAAGTCTCGAATTCATGCGAATAGAATAGAAAATGAGCTGCACAAATATCACAGCGAGCCTTGCTTTAACAATTTAAATAAGCTTAAAGCTTTAATTGTGCTTTCAAAGCTTAACTAATTGGTCAATGAATTTCTCATTGGTCTTTACATAAATTAATTTGTTTTTTTTTTATTATTTTTATATAGAATATTTTTTGTTTATTCATATTCAGCATTTGAGCAGTGTCAGATATCTTTTGTATCTATAAGATATGAAATATTTTAAGTACTTTCCTTGCTACTGACAGATAGACAAACAGACACATCGCCTTTTTAGCATCGCTATCTCATCTTCATAGTCAGTGAGTTTTCTTTTGAAGTGCTCGAAGCGAAGAGCATACAAAAGGCACACGGAATAGATAAACAAAAACTCCACGGCCACAAACACATGCAAATACATTTGTATTACTTATATACAACTCTATACACACACATATACACACACATAAACATATATATATATATATATATATATATATATATATACATACATATATGTGTATTTGTATACTCAGTTTTTACTTTGAAAGTTCATTCGTTTGTAAATAATTTTCTAGCTGGCGGCAAAATCGATACTTCACTTAAGATTTTTGCATATAAATACGAGTAGCGAGAAGAACCCCAATGCTTGCAGGAGAGTATGAAGTGTGAAGTTAGAAGACACTGTTTGGCTCTTTTACTTCGCGTAAATTTTGTCAAGCGGCAAAATTTTGCAGTCAAAGTTATATGAAACGGCAGCGTATGTCGATAATGCAAGCGCTACAATGTTGTCAGATTTACCAATGAGTTTAGCTATATATTCAAGTTTGTTTGTTGGCAAATGGCGAATAGCGAATAGCGAATAGCAAATGGTTTACCTACTTTAAGTGTTCCCTGTAAGCAAGTTATGTCTGTGGGATATATTATTTGCCAGTATACATACAAGGTTAGTCTATAACTTTAACTGATTCTATTTAATATTTTATTAATTTATAAATAAATAACATAAATTAAATTAAATACTTTTTTATATAATTTACTTAAATTTTATAATTTTTATTTTATTTTACTATATTTAATTTTTATATTATTTTTATTTTATTTTAGTTAATATTTATTTTTATTCCATTTTACTTTTATCTTATTTTTTATTTGTATTTTACTTTTATATTATATTTATTTGATTTTAGTTAATTTTTATTTTTAGTTTGATTCTATTTTATTTTATTTTTGTTTTAATTTTTATTTTAAATTTTAATATTTTTTTTTTTATTTTATTTCATTTTATTTTATCTTATTTTTATTTTTATTCTATTTTATTTTATTTAATTTTATTTTTATTTTACTTTTTTTTATTTTTATTATTTATTTTTATAGGATATCCTCTAGTCCAATATAATTATGTTTTGTTCATTTTTAATTATTTTTTCGGTGTGTTTAGTATTTGATGAGCTCTCGAAAAAGTTACCGCTAACTCATCAACGCTCTAACTCATTGACGGTGCACAAATATTTGTCAGGCAATTAAATGTTGACTACCTTCGTCTCTGTATATTTTTATTACGTTTATTATGTTGATATTAATCATACGCCCAGTTGGTCACATCGTAAGCAAAACGACAAAGGCCACAACGGTCTAGTCCAGCTGCTGCCTGTGGCATAAAATGCACTTGCAACTTCTGCCATAGTTGAAATGAATGTCGAAGCATTGTACAGCACAGATGTTGTCCCCCACTTTAATGTTGACCATGTTTCATGGGTCCTTTCGGCCATATCCTGCAATCTGCTAATGCGATTTGTTGCCAAACACTTGAAGCGATTCACTAAGGCGAGCTTAAATCTTCTATAGAACTAATTAATTACCATGGCCTATCGCAAGTTGCAGTTGCCGTTGTCGGTTGCCGGTTGCCGGTTTCCAGTTGCCAGTTGCCGCTTTGCCGTTTTGCCGTTGCCGTTGCTGTTGCTGGTGTCGTTACCGTTGTCGTTGTTGTTGTTGCCGCTTCGACTGTTTTGCTATAAAAGTCAATTAATAATTTATATACACATTACACATTACACAATACACATTACGCATACGCGGCGTTGCCAGCATAAAAATTGACATGCTTCTGTGAACGTCGCACATTCATTTTAATTACCTGCATAACAAGCAAACTGGCAAACAGTACAGCATCAACAAGAGCTACAACAACAACAACAACAACAACAATTGGCACGGGGCACATTTCGCGACATGTTTCGCACATTTTAATGGCAAAATGGAAATGTTGCGTATACGTCCCGTTGTTTGGCATGTGCGTATGCGTATGTGTTGTGAACTCCTGATGCTGCCAATTTACAATTTCATAAATATAAATTGGTTTTAAATGTTAAATAAAACAATTAAAATAGGCACAAACACATACACACAAACACACTCATGAAGACATAGTCTGCTTATGCGTTTGGCCCATAGAAAAGACCACAAAAATGTTGTTTGCATATTATGTGAGCGAGCACATAATTAAATTATATGCAAAACATAATACAATATCAAAATTAAACTGTGATCAACATGTAAGCAACAGTCAAATGTTTTACAGACTTTAAATAATCTTTTTATCTTCATTTTATTTTACAATTTCTCAATTGCGTTTAGTTCAATACTTGATTGAGTTCTTTCCAACCCCATTTACATACTTCAATTGACTGCAACCGACGGTTGTACTAATAGTATGTATAAAACCCCCAATGGCAATGGCAATGGCAATAGCAACGGCAACGTCAATTTCATTTTCAACATTTTCTTGAACAAATTCCTATTTTTGGTATGCGTATTGAACGCTCTACCCATCATTTTGCTGACCATTTGTTCATTCTGTTGTCGGCATTGTTTGATGATGCATCAAATGCATCATTAAATAGACAGCACAATAGTCTCTCTCACTCTGCGTGTATATATATATATATATATATATATATATATGTGTGAGTGTGTGTAAATGTACATTGTGTACTAATTCGCTAAGGGTAGAGATGTATAAGTGGGGAAAGCTATTGTTTTGTTTAGTCTATGTTAGAACAATAAAATAGGCGTAAACCACAAATAAGCACACAGTTGCAATGGATTTTACATGTGGTTAGCTGCAATACATATAGACACACACATGCACACACACTCCATATACACAGACAAACAGAGAGACAAATATGCATATGGAGACAAATAGTAACCACAATACTGTAGTAGAGAATTTTGTACACTGTGCACATTTAATTAGTTTCGCACGAAACATAAACAACAATTTAGTTATTAATTATTTGCAAATTTCTGTTTGGCAAAATCTCTACAAAATGCGAAAACACAAAACTGCAAAAATTGAAAAGCCAAAATGCATTCAATCAATTTGTAAATTTATTTAACTTTGCCCAAAAAAAAACATTTCACACTCCATAGACAATATATCAATGTATTTATAGGTATATTTTATACTTTATATATATGCATATACGTATATATATATATTTTTTTTATTGTTGTTGTTATTGTTGTGTACTTCAACATGACCATAAAATGAAATAACAGTAACAGCAGAACATATGCAACAATTCGTTGGAATTTTTATTCGTGTGTCGTCATAAATCTTTTGCTATATAAAAAAATAAAAAAAATAAACAAACTGACAAAATAAAAAGTCAAGTAAATAGTAAATTTCATTGTGCGTATGTGCATATGAACTGTAGATACACTATAAAAAAATGTTTAAAATAACTTAAGCAAATCAAAAAAAAAAAAATAAAATAAATAATAAATAAAAAAAAAATATTACTAAAACAATTTAAATGGCTGTCAAATTTTTGTTATTTATTTGGAAAATATTGTAAAAAAGAAATCAAATGTATTTTGCTGGTAGTTGGTAATAAAAATGGTAATAAAAGCTCTATCAACAATTCGCACTCGTACCTTTGCCTTTACTTTGCTGCCCAACATCATCTTGGGGCGGGCTTACAGAAACTGAGTGTTGGGATACTGACTTACGGCTGGGTTATGCTTCGTGTCTAACGAACAGAATGATGCGCAGCCTGCAAATTTACATCAGCAACTAGTAAACTTAGATCTCATTAAAACTTAATTAAGGTATCCGAGATCCGCAGACTATAATCGAACGACAAGCAACTAAAAATCTGAACTGAAATTCGATATATTTTCTTCACGATTTTTTCTAGCTCTTAAAGTCTTTGAGATGAAAATGCAATATTCACTCGACTTCTGTTAATGATTAAATTTATATATATAATTTATAGAATTTATTACGTCTTCCTCTATGCATTGCAAGATTCAGCTCATAACTAATATAACCTTGCAGAGAATATAAATACTGAAAATCACGGTAGCGCATTTACGTTCAGGCTGCTAGCAAAATATTTGCAACGTACGCAAATTGCTTTATATAAATTTAAATAGTTAATGAATTGAGGGCGACGCATATGACTATATAGACGGCAGCAATAAATTTGACATGACAAACAAGTTTTCAACAATTTAAAAAATAAATAAATGCCAATACACAATTTGAAATGTTTTCAACTATATTTTTTTTTATTTTTATTTTTTTATTTTTTTCATTTTTTTAATTTTTGTGAGTATAGAGAATTCTTAAAAATTGAAGCAAAAAATTTCAATTTTGTTTTGCTGAAATACGAATAGACATAGTTTTCAGCAAGGAGTGACAGCTATTAAGTCACATTTGCTGCATTTAACTAATCGATATTTAATGACAGAGCATAGCCACACCCATATACATAACACAGACACACACACACACATACACATAAAAGTACACACATACAACATAGCGTAGTGCACATACATCATTGTCAATGTCAAAGTGTCAAAGCAAAACTTGGAAACACACAAAATGGGCGCCAACTAGTACAATAACCAAGGCTCTATAACAGAACTAGGACCTTAAGGACCGTAAGGACCTTTCACAGACCTTTCATTTTTTTTTTGCATGCCACGCCCCTTGGCGATTGTGTTGTGGCATTAATGATGTTGAAGCAGTACGCAATGTAAGTACAGTAAGCACAGTAAGTACAGTAAGTAAACTGCAATTTGCACACAGAAAACTTTTACTCAAGACAAGTTTGAAGCAAACAGCAAACAATTTGAACTGACAAAGTCCTGCGATAAAAATTGCTTAAGTACTTTAGTTGCAAACGGCAAAAAATAAAAAAATAAAATTGGCAGAGACAAGAGGCAACGGAGAAACTGCAAAACGGGGAGAAAAGCGGTAACAAAAAAAAAATGAAAAAAAAAGAAAAACTGAAAAGTTTATTAAACAAACAGGTAAAAATCTGACGGCAGCAAAAGAGCCAAAAGTTGCCACTCAGCCAGATTCGAATCAAACAGCACAAAAAAAGGGGTTATAGGTTGCACAGCAAGGGAAGTGGGAAGTGAAAGCGTAGAGACTGGCGAATCTACTGCAAAAACATGTACTGAAAAACGATAAATGTATATATATATATACTATATATATATATATCGTATACACATACATATACATATAGATATATATCACTACCTATATCAGTAGCCATATGTCCTGCAGCATATGCCATATTCTGCTTCACTGTTTGTTTTCTTTGATTTCGCCTGTTGTTTTTCATTCGGTTTTTCTCAGTGTGTGTGTGTGTCTGGAATGAAAAGTTTTTGTTTTGTTATTCTTTTTTTTCTGCCGAATTTGTACTCTTTCTGCCTGCCACTCTGTGTGCGTATGTGTTCTCTCTGTGCTGTATTACCTTTGACATTGGCAATGGCTAGCAGGCTGAAAAGTATGAAGGACAAAGTCAATGCCTAGACATAAGCTCCATCTATCTATATACAGAATGTATTTACTACTTCTAATGTTATGTTAAATATTTAAAAAAAAAAAAAATAAAAGAAGCAAAGAAATTCTTCAAAAAATTCTTTTGATAAATTTACACAACATTTTGCATCTTGTATTAAATAGCTACGATTTCTACTTATTGTTGATTTGCATTGCGATTTCTCAGACATTTCAAGAAGATTCTCAAGTTGCGCTTTGATTTTTTTTTTTTTTTTTTGTTTTGCTCCAAGCTTTGTCAGGCGACACTTTATTCTGTATACTGAACACTGAACTCTGAACTTTGAGTTGTGAGTCCTTGTTGCTTGCAGTGCTTTGGTAAGTTAATACCTGCAAATTGTATAGTATTTTCCCCTCAATCTTCCCCCAAACTCTATTTAATGCTCACTGTCTCTGAAGCAGTTGTAAGCGCTACGCTATTGATTTCCATTTTTATTAACAATCATTTAAATGCAATGAACTGTAATACAATGCGCAGTACTTGAAGTATTTATTTCATTTTTTTTTTCGTTTTCTTTTTATTTTTATTTGTATTTTCATTTTTATTTTTATTCATTCATTCATTGTGTGGCTTGTACTTGTTGTCATTGTTGCTGCTGATGTCGTTGTTGTGGCTGTAGTTGGCATTTCATGGCTGATTTAACCTGGTCGAAAAGCAAGCGCCTAACAGCGTCACAGTCACAGTCACAGTCACAGTTATATTCCAACCAGGCAGCCAGCCAGCCAGTTATTGCTTCTGTTTTTGTTGTTGTCATTGTATATTTTGTTGTTGTACGTTTTTCATATGTCAGTGTGGCGTAAATGAAAACGCAAACGGGGCGTATGATTAATGTGGTTTACATATGAAAACGACGCTAGCAAAACGTCCGTCCTTTCTTTCTTTGTTGCTCACTCTTCCCCCTCACACTCTCTCACTCTGTCTTTCTCACACTCTATTTTCTGATCTCATACTGCTGCTGCTATTATTGCTGTTGCTGTTTTTATTGTTGTTGCTGTTGCCACTGCTGCTGTTGGCAGTGGCAGTGGCAGTGCTTATTCAATAATTTATAGCTGGCAGCCGCAGCCACTTACAATGTCAGAAAAATATGCGCGAAATATGCATAAAAGTATTACATGCAGACTCTCTCTCTCTGATTGCTGTATCTCAGTATCTGTATCTGTATCTGTATCTGTATCTGTATCTGTATCTGTATCTGTATCTGTATCTGTATCTGTATCTGTATCTGTATCTGTATCTGTATCTGTATCTGTATCTGTATACTGTATCTGTATCTGTATCTGTATCTGTATCTGTATCTGTATCTGTATTCTGTATCTGTATCTGTATCTGTATCTGTATCTGTATCTGTATCTGTATCTGTATCTGTATCTGTATCTGTATCTGTATCTGTATCTGTATCTGTATCTGTATCTGTATCTGTATCTGTATATCTATATCTGTATCTGTATCTGTATCTGTATCTGTATCTGTATCTGTATCTGTATCTGTATCTGTATCTGTATCTGTATTCTGTATCTGTATCTGTATCTGTATTCGTATCTGTATTTGTATCTGTATCTGTATCTGTATCTGTATCTGTATCTGTATCTGTATCTGTATCTGTATCTGTATCTGTATCTGTATCTGTATCTGTATGTGTATCTGTATCTGTATCTGTATCTGTATCTGTATCTGTATCTGTATCTGTATCTGTATCTGTATCTGTATCTGTATCTGTATCTGTATCTGTATCTGTATCTGTATCTGTATCTGTATCTGTATCTGTATCTGTATCTGTATCTGTATCTGTATCTGTATCTGTATCTGTATCTGTATCTGTATCTGTATCTGTATCTGTATCTGTATCTGTATCTGTATCTGTATCTGTATCTGTATCTGTATCTGTATCTGTATCTGTATCTGTATCTGTATCTGTATCTGTATCTGTATCTGTATCTGTATCTGTATCTGTATCTGTATCTGTATCTGTATCTGTATCTGTATCTGTATCTGTATCTGTATCTGTATCTGTATCTGTATCTGTATCTGTATCTGTATCTGTATCTGTATCTGTATCTGTATCTGTATCTGTATCTGTATCTGTATCTGTATCTGTATCTGTATCTGTATCTGTATCTGTATCTGTATCTGTATCTGTATCTGTATCTGTATCTGTATCTGTATCTTGTATCTTTATCTTTATCTTTATCTTTGTCTGTAGCTGTCAACTTCAACTTGTTAACTAGCTCTCATACATAATAAATCAATTTATAATAGATTGTCTCACATGTCAAATGCCAGAAGCAGATTACAATATTTTGTAATAGAAAATAAAAATTCATTGGCTGATAAGCAATAAAATTTATTATTCAATATATACTAAATGTTGATAATGATGCTAAATAAATAATTTTAAAATGATTTTGGGATTGTATATAAAATAAAAATAAACTAGAAATACTCTTTAATTTTAATACTACAATTGAAATAAATATATATATATATAATATTGATTATTATACTATGAAGAGAACTGCACAAATTCATTCACTGAGCTATATTATAAAGCATTCAAGCTACAGAACACATTCTGTATGTCTACTGTGCTTGCCAAAATGATAAGCTTAATCCACATGCCCCAACCAGACGCCCACTTGCAGCGCCCACAGAAATCAACAAGTCATTATCATTAATGGAATTTTAATTGTGTGTATGTGACATGAACTCGAATCGAAAGCGATAAATCTCACAGCTAAACGAACGCAGCTCAAGAGACTCGAGAGTCTTAACTCAACTCGTCCGGCGACAGTACAAAATGAATGGCCAGAAGATCGGCATTGTGGGCAGTGGGCTGATTGGGCGTGCCTGGGCAATGTTATTTGCTGCAGCCGGATATCCAGTACAACTCTACGATATTCTGGAGACACAAATTGCCACAGCGTTGCAAGAGTTGAGCAAAGATTTACATAGTCTGGAGGCGAAGGGTGCACTGCGTGGCAAACTTACAGCAAAAGCTCAACTAGAGCTGATCAGTGGCTGCACAGCATTGGAGCAGCTCGTTAAAGATGCACAACATATACAGGAATGTATACCAGAGCAGTTGGAGCTGAAACGTGCGCTTTATGCTCAACTTGATGAGCTGCTAGAGCCGCAAACAGTTGTCGCCAGTTCAACAAGTACATTTATGCCATCTCTATATAGTCAAGGGCTTAAAAGGCGCGAGCAGGTAAGATGAAAAGTAGAGATTACAAACAATGTTTAAGTCTAATTCTACTACTCTACAGATATTAGTCGCACATCCGCTTAATCCGCCATACTTCATACCACTTGTGGAGCTTGTGCCGGCACCTTGGACCAAAGAGGAAGCTGTACAGCGTACACGTGACCTGATGTTGGCATTGGGACAACGACCTGTGGTGTTAAAGCGTGAAATTCAAGGATTTGCTACGAATCGCATACAATATGCCATATTAAATGAAGTCTGGCGGCTAGTCAGTGACGGCATAATCAATGTGACCGATGTAGATCGTGTTCTAAGCGATGGTCTAGGCATGCGTTATGCTCTCATGGGTTCATTGGAGACAGCACATCTGAACGCACCCGGCGGCATATTCGATTATATTCAACGTTTTGGTGGCGAAATCGCAACAGTTAGTGCCAGCTATGGTCCAACACCAGATATGTGTGCCGATGGGGATACACTGACAGAAATTGCACAGCAATGTGAGCAGCTTGTACCATTGACGGCATTGGAAGAGAGGCGTGCAGCAAGAGATGAGTTTCTAACGCGCCTATCGACACTTAAGCGGCAGTTTCCATAAAATTGATTGCAATAAAGTCTATTTGCATTTGTGCCATTTGTGTTGATTAAACTTGTTCGTGGGTGGCTATACGAGAGATTGTGTGAGTGTGTGAAAAAGAGAGAGCGATAGAGAAAGAGAAAGAGTGTGAGCAAGGGAGACTTTGGCACTTTCCCATTTCATCTGTTAGTCATTGCGTAATTGCTGAGAGTCCGCTTTCAATTCATTTTCACTGGACGTGCATTAATGAAATTAATTTTTGTGGCAACCGGAAACGTTGGCAGCCAACGCCATCATCAAGTACATCGTGTCACATTTCCTCTGCGAGTTCTTTTCCTTTTCCTTCCATTTCCCTTCCATTTCATCGCTTTTCCTCGTTGCCATTGTATATTTTCGCATAGCTTTTTCATTTTCATTTCAATTTCGACACTTGACCCCGTCAGCTTTAACTCTTTACATCTACTTCACGCTTAAAGCCCGTATTCCGTTTGCTGAGAATACTCAATGTAGACTTTTGACTTTTACATTCGAACTGTGTGATAAAGACTTTATCAGCCACAAGCTGTCAGTAAAACAATCACGTTCGTTGAAAATTAGAGATTTATGTGTTAAGAGTCAAAGGTCTTGGCAAAAAGCAACGAGAACATTTTTTCATACATTTTTTTTTCTAGCTAAAAATATAAAAAGAGCTTAAATTAAGCTCTTTCTATGTTTAAAGAATTTTGCTTGTTTTCCAGATAGAAGCTAAAGATAAATAGTGTATGGGTGTGTGTGTGTTAAATGTGTTAATACTTACAAAATAGTAAACATAATCAATAAAATAAATATTCATACATATATTTCGTCTGTACCTTAAACTTCCCTGAAAAGGTTTTTTACCCGTGTTAAGCTGACAAGTAAAAACATTTTGAGGGGGATTTTTATTTTATTTTTGTGCTCAGCTGCGTTAATCACAAGATGCACAACAAGTTCTTTTGCTATTGTAGAAATTTTAATACAAAGTGTGGAAAGAAATAAGAATTGGTTAATGCGCTTTAACACTTAGCGGCTTAAGAAGATATGTATATGTGTGTGGGTGTGTGGGTGTGTACGTGTACGTGTATGTGTTTATGTATGCGTGCTTTTATTAAAATCATAAATCTGCATTAAATGCGCTTTTTATATATGTTTTGTATGTAATCGTTATGCCTTCAGATTTATCTCTATATATATTCTTATATATAGACTCACATACATACACATACACATACACATATACATATACATAACATACATGTTATGCGTATATATAGACTTATTCCAACAAAACCGTTTTATGTATACCCTGTAAACATAACTTCTTTAAAATATGCATGCTTAGTTTACTTTACTTTATATAAAAAAAATATATATATAAATTTCATTTATAAAACTTAAATTTTTTTTTTAATTTTATGCATTTATATAAATTTAATAAAATTAAATTGATTTATTATATTTTAAAATTAAATTTAATATTTAATTTATTATAAACCAAAATATTATTTAAAATTTAATTTACTAAAAATAATATTCAATAATATTTAATTATTATTACGAATTAATTTATTTATTTATTTTTTATTTTTATTTATCATTTTAATTTAATACAATATTCCTTTTCGCCTGCATTTATTTTATTTTTTTTACATAAATTTTGTTTTATTTTTCAATATACTTATTTCATCTTTTATTTCCAAGTTAATTCTGTTTATATATGATATCTGCTAGTCGACTATGTTTAAAAGTGTTGAACGCATTTTTTCTACACTCTGCTGGCCGTCAGAGCATTTTTCATTTCTAGTCGCATATTTTTTCTGCTTTACATTCTATTTTTTTTTTCTTTTTTAATAAACTCTCAGCTGTCTCTAAGCACATGTTCGTACATCCCGTTTCTCACACGCACCCACATGTACAGACACATACACACACACACACACACAAGCACACGCTCATCCATTACACACACATACAAACAGACATTTGGCTGATGCCTGCATGAAAGACATTGTGTAATTCATTTTCTTTTCTTGCCACAAAAAATTGCAAATAAAAATTGATTAAAAACCACTTTAATAGAGCTCATAGTCGCAATGCTTTCCTGCATGAAAATCCATATAAATGAACTCGCAAGATTGAAAAAGTGAAATGAAAAAAAGAAGAAGAAGCAGCAGGTTTTTTCTAGTTAAAAGTATTATTCAACTAGGTTTTGCCGTCCATCAATCCATTTGTCTTTGCTGTTGCGAATACGATGATTAAATTAGTGATACTCGTAAATATTTATATTGTCTGTATAAAAACCCAATTTCAGGCTCATTGCAGACTCCAATGTGGCTCATCTCATCTTGTTACAGTGGCAAACACCTGTGCAAATATTCATTCATATAGCTCGATAATTGAGAAACACTAAAATCTAAAAGCACATAGGGAAAAGTACCTGGCGATTATCTGCACTCAATTTATTTACATAAATAAAAGCCTGACGGCTGTTTATTTAGTCTAGAATCGAACTTCAAGATGAACTACAACTACTGTTTCTTTCTACTAATTGCTGTAATCGCCAGCTGGATTACCATGGGCCAATCCACAGCATATTTTGACAAATATAGAACACGGCCTGGACAACCCGGAATACCAATTCCAGCACCTCAGCCCATTAATCCACATGGAAAATAATTTTAATCTTCTAATTTATAAATACAAAATTTTAAATATTTACAAATAAATATAAAGACATAAACTGTAAAATATTAACTGTTATTTATCAATAAAAATAATTTATTTTTCTGAAAATTAAAATAAAATAAAATTATTTGGTTTTCCCTGAGATAAGCTGACAAGTAAATAATATTCCTAGATTTTGTTTCTAATGCTCAGCTTAAGCTACGGTTTGTTATAAAACCTATGATGAAACTTCAGATTAAAGTTTATAACAAATTAATCTACGTCTTCTTCGTATTAAAAACTATTAACAACTAGCATCATCTGTCTCAGAGAGTTTAGGCCAACATTTTCTAAGACATTGCCTTATGTTTAAAGGCATCCCTTTGATGTTAGACCTGCGCATATTAGGCCAAGGCAATCTAGACAAAGTTATAATGACAATACATAAATAAATAAAATAGTATTATTTATTAAATTTTATTTGAAGAGTTATATTTTGACTCAAAGTAATTTAATTTCGGCAGAGCGTGACTAAACCTACTTTAAAGTCTATTTGCAGTTCACAATATTATTCACAATACTTATTTCTTTCATTTCTACTGAGCTTAAAAATAACAAACATCAATCAAATAAATATATTTTTCTGATCAATAAAATACCCGTAAAATGTTTTTACTCGTAATAATCGAACAAGTAAATCACATTTCGGAACTTTGTCTAGTGTACAGCTAAGATTTGTTATGAAATATATTAACGTTCACGTAAGTTTTATTACAGCAAAATTTGCATAAGAGACCCAATTTTTGAGGGCATTATGTCATTGTTCTTCGATATGGCACATTCCGACTTATTTAGATTACTAAACATTTTATGCAAATATTCATGGTTATAGCTTTACAGCTGATAAGCAAAAAAATCCCCGTAGCAATTATTTACCACTGATCGCTGGGAAAGTACCTTTCGCTTATCTCCGCTGCGTTTATTTATATAAATAAAACGCTGATTCTGGAATATTCAGTCTACAATCGAGATTTCAAGATGAACTACAGCTACAGTTTCTTTCTACTAATTGCTTTAATCGCCAGCTGGATTACCATAGGCCATTCCACACCATTTGTCGATAGACAAAGGCCGCGACCTGGACAACCAAAATTCCCATATCCAGGAACACCTCCTTTTAATCCAAATGGAAAATAATTTTAAACATATTTAAGCATATAAACAGACTTACAAGTGTGAATGTGTTATATATTCAAATAAATACACAATGACAAAATAATAATTTCATTTTTTGCAAATTTATTATATAACATAAAAAAAAAAATGGGTTTGTCTGAGCTTAATGTGCAAAATTGTTTACGTGAGCTAACATTTAGTAAATCAAATTTGGGAAATGTTTTAAAATGCTCAGCTAAGCATCATTTTTGTTTAAAATATTATCCGTATGTTTAAGTCAAATATAATATAATTTATTGATCAAGATGCACAACACGTACATCTACGCCTTTACCACACTTATTATCTATTATCGCTGGGAATCCCATTGAAGTGCTTTCTCTCTCTCTCTCACTATCTCTGCTCTCTGCTAAGCTCAAAATTAGCAAAGATTATCAATTAAATAAATATGTTTGTCTGAATATTAAAATACCCTAAAATGTTTTTTACCCGAGACAAGACCAGCGGACAAGTAAATCACATTTGGGGAATTTTTTCTAAAATTCATCTAAGCTTTGTTTTGCTATAAAATCTAAGCGGAAACCTTAGATTGAACATAAAAGAATTCGTAAATCAAGATGCACAACAAGTTCCTCTGCTTCTTCTTTGCACTTATAGCTATTATTGCTCTAGGACAATGTGCTGTGTCTAGGCCACCTTTTCGTCCGCCACCTCCACCTGGACGCCAATGGAATCCCTTTGATTTTAGACCTTCGCCTTTCAATCCTGGACAATCTGGATAATGTGAAGACAACAGAAATAAATAAATGCAATAATTAAAAATATATTCTCTATAATCCGAAATGTTTTTTGTTTTAAGATTTCTAATTTTAGGATGAGCATGACTAAAGTCTGTTTGATTTGCTTGTAGTCGAGCTCTATTTACAGTTCCTATACTCTCTGTTAAGCTTAAAACTGTACTCTTTGCCCAAATTCTTTTGCTTTGTAAAGAATTTGAACTTTGGAAATGTCGAAAACTATCGATTTGTTGGTTTTTATTATTTTAGAATTTGTTGTTATTATATTTTTTTTTTTTTGTTGTTGTCGCTATTGTTGTTGTTAAGTCTAATAAAAAGTTGAAATTACTGCGCATTGCGTTTGCGGTCAATTGTTGGTATAAAATACCCCAAACAATTAGAAACCACAATTGCTGCTACCCTGGCAACAGCATGCAACGTGCAACTTTTCATTTTTACTGGCACTTACTGCCAGCCTGTCAGAGTCCTGGCTCTCTGACTGTGGACTATAGTGTAAGTGCTTCGGCTGTGGCTTCGGGTTCGGCTTCAGCTTCAGCTTCAGCTGCCTTATCCATTCTATTTGGCAGTGCTTGGCATCCGATTTGCTGCATTGCAAGACCCATTCTACAACAGATTCACCCACGTTTTCCATAACAACTGCAAATGCATTTTGAGGTTAACGCCCCCAAGCCAAAACGTATCCGAAATGCATGGATGTCAGAGCGAGGAGGAAGTGTGAGCGGTACAGAAGAGTTTTGGATTCTGTGTTCTGGATTCTGTGTTCTGGGTTCATAAACTTGCTCAACATTCTGCCTGTCAGTGCATTTCGTTGAAATTCTTCTCAATCTCTCTCACACTCTCCCTCTCTCTCTCTCTGTCTCTGTCTCTCTCTCGATACTTTTTATTTTTTGTATAGCTCTTTACTTATTCACCCTTGCTACGTTCTTTCCTCTTGACTACTGGCCCCATTGTCAAGTGAGGCGCACATAATGCGATTTTAATACTGATTTCCTGGGGCCATTGGCAACTCGCAAAACTCCTGTTGGAAATGCTGTCATGTTTCTACTTCTCTCTCCCTCTCGCACACACTTACACACAGACAGACATATACAGTTTTTATTATGCATGTATGTATGTTTTAAGCCTTTAACTGTTTATTTGGCTGGTACATTGAAATTAGATACTCTTGGCCCTACCAGTTCTATCTGAATAATAAGTGCTTAATGGCTGACAACTATACAGCAGATCTTTCTCACTCTCTCTCTCTCTCTCTGTGTCTCTCGCTCTTGTCTGGTTATTTCCAATGTCCTGTGTACTATTTGTACCGAATTTTAATCGTTTAAGCCGCTTAACTTACTGACAAATTGCAAATTTTGTATTTGTGTCAAATATTGAAAAATTCGATCCGTTAAATTTGGTATAATTAGTATTGTAGAGTAATATTACAAAGAGAGAAAGAATAATTTACGAAATATATGTATTCGCATATTAAATGAATATAGATACATTTGGATATACATATATATTGTGCATATATACTATATAATATTACAAAAGTAGAAATTATCGAAAAATAAAACTCAAAGAAGAAATGAAAAATACAAACATAAATAATACATAAATAATACCTCAAACCTAACCTGAAAATACAAACATATATGTAGCTAAAATCAACAAATTCTGTAAAGTAAGTACTCTTCTAACCGCTAGATGGCGCTGTTAGTGCATATGCAAAGTTTATGCAGTTTGTTTGTTGGTTATAAGTCGCGTGTTTTTAAAAGCGCAACTAACAACCGCAACAACAGCCAAGTTTACTGGCATGTGTCTGCCTTTCTATTTATGTGTTTGTGTTTGTGTATGTGTGTGTGTATGTTTGTATATATATCTATGAGTGTTTGTCTGTGTGTGCTTTTACAATCCTATTAAAGTATCAGACAATCTAATCACCGGCAGCTCAAATGCCGCGCGCAACGCGCACACGCTCTAAACGTTGCCAAAAAACGAGCCACAAAAGAAAATGGACATGAAAAGAGACTGGGACTGGGGCAGAGAGCAGTCAAAGTCGAAACCTGGTTGAAGTTGCTGCTATTGTTGGAGTTTGAGTTTGAAGCTGTTGCGTTGACAGCGCCCCATTTGGTCTACACACAGCTACACAATCAGATAAGTACAACAGCAACAGCAACAACAACGAAAGCAACAACAAGAGAATTACAAGGAAAATGTCCACTAAAATGACTGGCAAAGCACGAAGGACGCAAGTTGAGTTCAGTCCAAGACTATACTCCCTCTTATCTATCTCATGTCTCTCTCTCTCTCTCTCTCTCTCTCTCTCTCTCGCACAGTCTGTCTCTCTGTCTTACTCACATTGCCTTTCTTGTGCCTTGCTTGGTTTTCGGCATTGTCTCCATTTCAATTCCGACTGCGCTGTTCTGCCTGATTGTTGGTCTGCGTCAGTTTAATTTGAATACACTTAAGTGTCCTGCTCCTGTGGTCTGCCTTTCAGGCCGTCCGTCAGTCAGTCCATCAGTTGTACAGTTCTACAGTCCTATAGTATGTCGGGCTGCCGTCTGTTCGTCACAAGAATTTCCAATTGAAAATCACTTCAAGTTTAATTTGATTGCCGCCAACTCTCAAAGTTCTCCTGAATGGCTTGCTCTGACTGTGTGCGGTCTCTCTCTCTCTCTCTCTCACTGTGTACCCTATAAAACCTGCTAGAATCTAAACTTTAATCACATTTCGCACCGCATTAATATTGATGAACATTTATTTATGCGTTTGCATAAATTTGTCAAAGCATTTGCGAAACAAGCAACAATTCTTTAAATACAATGTAAGTTGAAACCACTGTTGAGTGTTTTGCTGTAAATGAAGTGTAATCTACCTTATATTGAAGTTATTGTCTTACCTGTAAGTAACAATACTGTTATATGAACATTATTTTTCTTATAACTAACAAATTATTAGTTTTTGCAGATTTATTTAGAATGAAATTTATTTTTATTTATTTCTTATTATTGTTTATTATTTATGTTAATATATATTTATTAATATTAATTTCTATTTATTAAATTTTATATACATTTATTAACATTTATTTATACTAATTTATATTTATTTTTATTGGGGGACAATTTAAAATAATTTGGAATTCCGTTACGGCTGAGAGGGAAAAATGAAAAAAAAAAAATTTAAATGATTTCACAGCCAATGTGGTCGAAATCAATGGATTTCCAGTCAAAAATACCAAATCCCAATAAATTTGCTTGCAAATCAGTAATGCTTACTTTTATGTTCCAAAACAACATAGATCAGTCTGCATAAATGAAAAAACAACGCAGCCTAAAAGTATGCTATACAATTTGAAATTAAAATTTGCATTTATGCATTGTCAATGCATACAATTAAATTATGCCTTAATTATTTTCTTTATGCAAATCAGTAAGTTTCGCAGATTGTTTCTCAATTCTGTTCGCTTGGTATTTCATACAAAAAATGTATTGATTTTCACTATTTCAGCTCTGACATGATCGCTAACGGAAATTAAAATTCCTTTCTTTACTTAAATGAAATCCAAATTATTTTTTTTTTCTATCTTTTAATATTTATTAAATAATTATTGTAATTTACATAAAGTAATTTACATAAAAAGTAGAAATTTGATTAAATTAATTAAGTATATTTAGGTATTTTAGGTAGATTATTATTTCAGTTTCAATTATTTATTTGTATTTATAAATCTAAATTTGCATTCATAAATATATATTAATATTTATTTATTTCTTTTAAATGTATTAATAGCATTAAGCATAGAGTGTTATCTTAGTGCCTGTGTGTGCTAATAGTTTACGTATCATCTATTAAACATAGCATACAACGAAATAGATGAAACTTACAGAGTTAACTTAGAGTTAACATAAAAAGGAAGCCCTTAAGGAAATCTCCCTAAATTTCATGCATTTTAAAGATTTCCTTACTGTTTTTTTGGGTCCATGGTGTAAGTCCCAAAAAGCAATGTATACTATACCATATATTATTATAGTGCTTTTAACAACACTTATATACTTGTATTACGTAATAGAGTTAACCCTAGTATTATAGCAGCATTGCAATTACTTGTTTATATCTCCACCAGGGTATTAAAACTTAAGCATACTTCATTCAGCTATTTCTGTTTATTTTTTATGCTCTCTGCTTGGCAAATTTCATTGCTTGATTATTTCGAGATTCGTGTGTAAAAGAGAAACTTAAAAACCAAAGGGAAAAATGGAAACGTGTAGAGAACTTCATAAGTTCGTTGTAAAGAAGAAAAAAAATACAATATGCTTTAGCTGACGTGCTAATACTCTACTTTAAAGTTAGAGATTTGAAAAATAAATATAATATAAATATTTTTTTAGACTTAAAGTTGTTTTATAAATTATACCGCTGGGTAAACTCTATAACTTCAGCTATTTGTAGGATATGCATTAAGCAGGCAACTGGCCAAAAATTGGATTTGCATTATTTACAGTATAATGCACGGGGTAGCATATCGACAGATGTATATGATATGCTATGGTATGGTATCTTACATATAGATATATATATACCTGCTATATGTATCGTCTGGATAACTGAATGTGTTTGTTCTGCCTGCAACGTGACGTATTCGCAACAGAAACAACAACAAACAAGAATGTTGCATGAGGCAGGCTAACAGATCGGACCCTTTAGGGAAAGGAAATTAATTAAATTAAGTCAACGAAAAGTGAAACGGCATAAGCGAAAACGCAACAACACACACACACACACACACACACACACACACATACGCACGCATACATCCACAAAGAATCGCAGACAAACACTCATACTCAAGCTCACACACACACACATACATAATGTACCGTTGTACTCTGTCGCTGGCTAGAGCAACATAAAGTTTTGCCCGCAGGCCTCTGTGATGTCAGAACGCGAAGTCTTTGACATTCGTCGTTCGTTTGGTTCCCTCATCACTTTGATGCCGCCACTTCTACACCTCTCGACCAAACACTCTTACTCTTACACTTACTCTTACTCTTTCTCTGTCTGTTATACTTCAGTCTTTTGCCCTATGCGCTGCCAGCAAGCAAGTGTGGAACGATAAGCTCGCTTCGTTATAATCCTAATTAAATATTTAGGTTTACTCTATGGCTGTATTTACTTTTTGATTCCCCCTTCACATTCAGCATATACTTACTCTCTCTCTCTCTCTATCGCTCTCTCTCTCTCTCTCACTCTCTCTCTCTCTCTGTGTATAACAGAACTGATGCTGTGCGACTGATAAGCTCTTGGGTCACTTTGGCAAAGGGTTAATTGCATTAAAGTTATGACAATTGTCGACAATTTTCATGCTCTTGGCTCTTGGCTAAAGAAAATGAAGAACATGACGAAGATGCTGTACAAAATCAACTCAACGTGTTGTCTATTGTGCTGTCCCAGAAACTAATTAGCTAGTCGAATGAATGAAAGAGAGAGAGACAGAGAGTGAAAGAGTAAGAGAATGTTGAAAGAGTCCAAATTTTATCTACTATTATATCGGGATTCATATTATAAAAGGTTTTTCTCTGTTTTCATTTTATTACGGTTCCTCTAATTGAATAGTCTTTGAGTCAGTTTTGAGGTTTTGCCCTTGAGAACGAAACATTTCGATTACTTTGAACCTTCATATAAATATACTTTTCATATATAATAATTATATAAAACAAAGATATAAGATATGAGAAGAGAAAGAATTTTATTTAATAATTTCTTAATATCAAAGATACTGATGCTGATTAAGAATATATAATATATATATACTTCACTATAAGTTAATGATTATCCATTATCTGAAGTTTAATTTAATTCCCAAATACAGATCTAAAATTAAATATTTAAAGTTGCGCTTAACGCATTTAGTTGTCTGTGCAATAAAACCAATTTAGTGTTCAACACCCTGACCAAGGCCTTGACTTAACATCTAGCAAAAATCAACTTGATTCTTTTTCTGCTTCTTCTATGTTATTCTTGTCGACATTCCTGTTCTGTTATCTCCACCCACATCTTTTCTAGTTTAGTCTACACTTTGTGTTATCTGTAGCTTTGCTTTGTTGAACGTCTGCCGCACTTCAAGCAGCGCGCAATTTGTTTTAATCAACAAAGTCAAAAAGGGGCACGTAGCAAAGCGGCAGGGGTGACGGAATGATGCGGCTGAGGATTGGAGCATTGTACAAAAAATTAAATAAACTTTGTGTTGGGCCAACACAATTTTCCCATAGTCCAGTAGCAAACCACACCAACAGCCGCCCAGCAATAGCAGCAGCAGCAGCAGCATCAACAGCAACAGTCGCCACAGCCACCGCTGCAAATGTCTGCGGTGGCAGACAAAACGCTGACAGGCAGCTAAAACCTGAGACGAGACGCTGAGCGCGAAGCTAAGAGAGGGGAGTAGAAGAGCAACTGGACTGAACGCAGCCTGGACGTGACTGTCCAAGAGAATCTCTACTTCCAACACCACTTGCAACGAGTTGCCGCCACTTGGTATGGCGCTTCCACAAAGCAGTTGCAATCAGTTTCACTCTGAAAATCCTTTAACTGTTTAATATTGCAACAAAATGAGAACGAATTATCCTTTTGGTGTTTCCATTTATGTCTGTTGCAATGCAAACAAATTAAGCGTAATGAACTCACAAATGCAAAAAGGCTTAAAAACTGCATGAGTTGGCAAACAATTAGCGACTACTCGAACTTTTGTTCACACTCAAACTTGCAATTGCATTTTCACTCCCAATCACATTTACAGCCACACTCACAGAAGCATTCACACTCACACTTGTACTCAGAGAGTTGTGAATCATGGCATTCGTTCTGTTGTTCGGCCAATAAATGAAAATTCCTAAGATGTCCATAAATTTTCACAGCTTCATGTGATATATGGCCATTGACCACAATCCGATAAAGGCCATAAGAATGTCTTGCTTATTTTTTTTTTCTACCACTTGAAATACAACAATTTTTAGCACATTGTTATACACTAACTTTTAGTTGAGTCTCTGGCAACTTTGGTAAAGGCAAGCAGAGCAGGAAGTAGAACAATTTATTCAATATTGAGAAAATCAGTTACCGTAAATAATAATTATGACTTGAAAGCCAAAAAAAAAGTTATGGGATGAACCCAAAAAAAATTACAATTATATTTTTTACTACAAAATTTTAATTTCTATTTAAAATTTTTTGTAATTAATAATTCAAATTTTTTTTTTAAATAATAATAATTTTTAATTATTAAATATAATAAATTAAAAAAAAATTAATTTAAGTTAATTAATTTATATTAAGAATTAATTTATTAAATACATTTTATTAATTATTGCAAATTTTTAATTATTAAATAGATTAATTAAAAATAATATAAATCATTAATTAAATCAGTAAATAAAAATTTTTTAAAATTAACATTTTTTAATTGTTAAATAATTATTAAAAAATAAATTAAATATAAATCAAAAATTAATATTTTAATATTTATTTAAAAATTGAATCATAATTTTTTAAAAATCAAAAATAAATTTTAATTGTGGGAAAGAGTATTAAGAAGTCGTGTTTGACAACTTTTCATTAGCAGTTACAATTTTGCGCTAAAAAAATCTTTTACACTTTCATAAAAGTTTTCTATGTTTACATAAACATAAAGTAAGCGTATTAATATGTCGGTGTTATATGCATAGACTATTTCCTATTGGTGATTATTGTGTTGTATTGTGCCTTTCATTGTATGTTATCAATAAAGCAAATTGAATTTTGGTGCGGTACAAGAAGTGTCACTCAGGTCTCGATCAAGATAAATGTCAACAGGACACAGGAGAATATAAGTATCAGATATAGTATATATATGTACATATAGTTCTGTGGAAGAGATAGAGATAGAAATACAGCACTGTCTAACGGCTCGTGGCTCATGGCTCCTGGCTCATGGCCCATGGCCCATGGCCCATTGTCTGATATTTGATGAGCTTGTGACGTAACAACTGTAGAACATTTCAAATGGCCAAATTAAATTAATGTGTTGAATTGTCGTGTTTTTCTTCTTTTTTTATTTTTGGGCATAGCGATTGCATTGATAAATGAAAAGGTTACAGGTCACAGGTCAAACTAACAGAATCTGCTGCCCTTTTGCCCTGCCTCCAATGCCATCCTACACACACACACACACACACACACACACACTATACGAACTGTAAGTTCATTGTTAATTTGTTTTGTTTTCGTTGCTTTTGTTGTTGCTGCTGCTGCTGCTGCTGTTTGTTGTTTGTTTTTTGTTGTTGTTTGTGTAGACATCCGACAGGCATCTGTGATTGTTACTGTCAGCTTTTGTTGCTTATTATTTATCATTCGGTTTATTTTTTGAGCCTGCCTCGCATAGTCTTTCTCTCTCGCTCTCACTCCCTCTATCTCTCTCTTTAGCAAATGCAATGAATCAAAGTCTTTCTCTGTATGTGTGTGTGTGTGTGTGAGTGGAAGTGTGTAAACGTTGGGTGTTCCAATAGGTACAGCCACATGATTTATTATACATATGTATGTATATATAGATGCCAAGCTATTAGTAGGCGTGGCACTGCCTACAATCCAACATGTGCTTGCTTGTAGCCATAGACTAATGGTTGTAAAGAAAACATAAAAAAAAAAAAAAAAACAAAAACATAAAACATAAAATACAGAGTAAACAAGGAAAAGAAGCAAAAACATTCAATCGATTGTTAACAAACTCATAAAACAAATTCATGAAATTGTTTTGCTGCCAAACTAAATTGAGTAAAGCTGCGAAATTTATTATAAAATAATTTATATTGAAATTAAATAAATTGAATTTGAATTCATTGAAGATTATTTTTATTGTTCATTAAAAAATTTACTTTAAAATAATTGTATTTATTTAAATTAAAATTAAATAAATTTAATTAGTATTTATTGTAGTTTATTTTAACCGTTTATTACAAAATTTATTATAAAATAATTTTATTTATTTATATTAAAATTAAATAAATTAGAGTTGGATTTATTGTGTTTAATTTTAACTGTTTATTAAAAAATGTAATACAATATAATTGCATTTATTATTGCAGTATTATTTTTAAACAAATTTTCAAATAAAAATAAATAAAATTTATTGATGCCATTTATTAATCATAAAGCTAATTTTAAGTATTCTTTTTTTTATTGCCTTAAAGAGTCCATCAAACAATTTGTGAACAATTAAAGCCACATAATTTCCGCCAGCCTATACGCTTCGCTGGCTCGTAGATGCGTCTGCATTTTCGAGTGTTTCTCTTACTCTTTTTTTCCAACACTATGCATCTCTCTCGCTCTCACTCTCTTTCTCTTTAGCATTGTCCCTGACATTGTTGGCGTTGACTAAAAATTGCAATGTCATTGTTACGAGACAGCGGGCGGTGAACAGCAAAAACCATGTGGCTAGTAATTCATTACCCCAACCAACACACACAACGACTCACACATACACAACAATTGCACATGGCCGCCGACGCCATTTAATGTGCAAACAAAAGGCGTTGGCACCACAAAATACAAAAATATAAAAAAAAAAAATACAGAAACAGCAAACGAGGAAACGAGGAAACAAAAAAAAAAAAGAAGGAAAAAAGAAAAAGAAACGTTTGTCCAATATTATGAAGTATTTGTAAAGTGCAGACGGCGCACAATGGCAACAGAAACGAGAAAAGAGACACAAAAAAAAAAATTGGCAAAAAAAAGAAGCGAAAGAAAAGCGAGCAAAACTGCGCTCTATGCTAAAAGTTAAAATAACGAACGATAATTAATGGAATGACAACATAAAGCAGACCGGCAATTTCAACGGGTTTTCAATGTGCTCAGACGTTAGGAGTTGCCACTCCTGTCCCTCTGGCGCATCTACTCTCATGCCACTGTTGCAATTGCAGTTTTCAGGGGGGGCGTGTGAATGTTTATCGAAGCTTGGGCGCGAAAAAAGATGAAGCGGAAGCAACGCCAATGCCATGTGAATGCTAAATGCTGGTGCTGGAGATGTTCAACACTGTGTATGTGATGTATGTGAATGTATGTATGTATGTGAATGGTTCTGGACAACCGGAAATGCATTGTTTCACGCGCAATTTCATTTTGGTATTTATTATGCGAAGAGCAGAATGCAAAATCGTACAAGGGAATGGCATTTATGCCATTTAATTAATGCAAAAGTAATCAAAATAATTAATGAAGAATTTCGCCATGGGGCGTGCTCAAGTGTCTGTGGCATTTAGAGTGCTATTTTCATTTGATTCAACTAGAATTTACCTTGGAATTCATTTGAATATTTAATGTATTTGCTCAGCATACTGATTACTGATAAACAATTATTTTGGCTAAGCTTTAAATAAAATAGATATTATGTATTTTAATTGATGCTTATGAATTTGTTGACAAAGAATCTTTGAGCTATTAGAAAACATTAGCAAACAACTAATCAAAGTTGTTTTCTGAAAATGATTTCATTCTCAGTTGATTTTTGTATGTTTTAGTTATTATCGTGGCACAAGCTAAATAGTAAAATTTTCACCTTGTGATTAACAGCATACTATACTTTTTATATACTATTTTATAAGAAACAAAAGATTGTTGTTGTAAGTTGTTAGGAAATTTTAACCAAGGCTAACCGCATAATCGCACTCACTTCTCTCACTCACATTGTTAATTATGTAAATGCTATGACATAAAATGATTTCAGAAAAACTTTGGCTTGTCTAAAGCTGTGCAGTTAGTGCTGGGCGTTGTTGCATTTATTAGCTGAACATCATTAGACTAGCGCAACAAACAAAAAAAAAACAACAACAACAACAATAATAGTTACAACAACATGAAGAATGAATATAAGTACAACAACAGTTGGAACATCTGCAAAGGCAACAATTTCGCTTGGCAACTTAGCAGACATCTTCTCCTTGAGCCGCACAACAGTTTTCAATTTGCCAACAATGACGGCAGGTGGGTTAAGTGAGCCAGGTGGGGCGTATTTTTATACCCAGTACTCATTGAATAAAAGGGTATAATGTCTTTGTGATGCCAGCATATGCATATGTGATAGCTGAGCAAGTATGAAAGTTTAACGTTTAATATAATATATGGTACAGTGCTTGCAATGCACTCACAGCTGCAGACAGTCGGCGAAGCATCTGATCGTTCTCTGAGAGCATTCACATGCATAGACTGTAAACTGCGCTTACAAATACATATATATATTTCTTCTTCTTCTTTCAATCGTGAGCGCAGCCGCTCACAGCAATGCTTCGTCTTTCAATCGTGAGCGCAACCGCTCACAGCAATGCTTCGTCTTTCAATCGTGAGCGTAGCCGCAGCCGCATAATGTATGCGACTGAGCGAGAAAGCAAGCTTAACGATTGATTCGAACTCTTTCACAGTAGAAGCTTCTCATAGTACTGCATGAAGTTGTACAGTAAAGAGCGCCGACAAATGCATATTATCAGTCGCGCTCAGCCAGCGGCGACTTATCGAAAAAGAGAACTTAACGATTGCTAGCGCACATATTAAAAGTAATTCACCAGCCCGATGCTGCTCAGTAAAGTTTAGTCAGCTGATGCAGTACTGTGTGTTGACGATGATGTATAATGACAATAATAATTACAATCCGTGGCCATAGTAATGACATTATATGAACTGCTTTATATTAAATGTGGATATCTAATAGTCGAGTAAACTCAATTGTGTAACTTTTTTACTTGTCTTACTTTTTATTTTGGCCACAGCAGCGACAGCAAAAGACAAGACAAGCGTTGGTGGCTGAAGGATGCGGTAGGCGTGGCAGGTAGGTGACGTGGTTAAGCGCACAAGCAGCGCCGCGAGCTACGAAACCAAAACAGGCGACGACGATGCTGACGATGTGGTTGCACTTATTCTTCATGTTTTCTGTAGTAGTCGTTGTTGTTGTTGTTACTGATGAGGAAATTGTTTTGAAAATTACAAATAGCGGTAAAACAAGCAGCAGACATGTACACTTATACATGTATATAGTGAGTGTACATACATATATGTATTATATATACATACATATAAGCTTTTCAATATGTATGTATGTCGAACATTTGCAAGAAAAACTTTAAAATGTGGTTAAAAAAAAATAAGGTACATTTTGTATAAAGAAAAAATATATAATAAAAGTGTAAAAAATGAATGAATATTAAAATGAAAGAGCTATTCGCCAATAATTTTTAATCATGATAAAAGCTTTTAAAAATATTTATTATATTTATTTTTATAAAATATTTGTTCGGTTTATTTAATACAGCTGCTGAAATATATTATTCTGCATATTTTAATAGTGCGCTCACTGCTTTCCATAGTATGCTGCTTCTTTTAATCATAAGCCGCAGCCACCGCTGCATATCGATAGATCGACTGAACGAGAAAGAGAGCTTAACGATTAATATATGAGTACAATTTTTACAGTGCTCTTTCTCTCTCTCTCTCTCTCTCTCGCTCTCTCTCTTTCTTTTTGTAGACAATGCACCTGTACAAATGTACATATGAGTGTTCGTTAAATTGTGAGCGCAGCCTGCGCTGTCTGAGCGACAGGTTCAAGAGAGCTTGACGAATTGCGATTAGTTCAACATATAATAAATTACTTTTAATTTAAAAAAATATTTTTCATTATTTACGAAATTATTAGAAATTGAGAAGATATGCAAATATTTTATTTGTATTCAATTTTCTAATTTGCACAAGTAAAAATGATATAGAAAAATACGTAACATGTAGTAAAACTTATGAATGTTCATTTAGCATTCAGTTTTTTCTACATATTCATTCAATATTCTTCAATCCTTTCAACCTTAAGACTTTTCCAACAATTGACGCCAGCGATTTGAAGACTACGCAAATAATAAAGGAATTGCGCATAAGTGAAATCAATATCCAAACTATCAAAATGAGCTTTGTGATATGCGCAGAGCTTATGGCAAATGAAGGGACGCCATTTCGGAATCGATATTTGCAGGGCATCCGTAAGTCTATCATAGATCTCAGTGCCATCATTAAAAGACATAACAATGTGAGATGAACTGAGAGAAAGAAAATGATGAAATAAGTGAAAAGTATAAATAATTTTAAATATACTTACAAGGCATCTGCAAGGATATTCATAAAATCTGGATGAGCAATAACAAGATTAATCATAGGTTCATCAGTTGGTGCATGCAATTGTAATATGAAATTACGTGGCAACTGCATGAGACGCACACTCTTCATGACCCTCGCCAAGTACTCCGAGCGAACTGGCCAATCGTAAGTTAGCCAAAGAATTGCTGCAAAGAAAACTTCCTTTTCACTATTAACTGCCACTTCAGCACCAAACAGACAACAGACACAATCGATAGACAATTGTAAAAACTCTACACTGGCTACCAGAGTGAGAAAGAAACATTCAATACGTCGCAAGAATGCAGTGTGCAAGCACCGACAAGGTACCGCATCACAGAAACGATACGCCTCATAGGCAATCATAAATGCAAAATCCTCCCGTATGGCATAAGGCAAATCGAGACAGTACCATGCTTGCTTTAATAGCGATTCAAGCTGCAAATAATGTGCTGCAGCCAGCACTTGTATCAAGTTTGAGCAATTCAACTGTAACTTTGGTTTTCTCAGCCAATCCAATAGCACCAATAGTCCTTCATATGGTACACGTTCCGTAGGTAAATGAAGCTCACGTTGTCCCTTTGAAAGTTTTACTGCTGCAAATTCTGAGTGACACATGAGGCATAAACGATTTGCATGCAACTGTTTTGTGCCCAAATGCAATATTAGATCATTTACATCATGTTCCTTCCATGACTGCAGCAAAGATGGTACCAAATCATTTTGTTTATCCATTGAAAAAATTGGCATTGCCTTTGGAATTTCCGTTGTCGATGTCGTCACCTGTTGCCCGCCACGGTATGCTAACATTTCGACAAGCGGTAAACTTGGTTCGGCCGGCAACTCATGCAATATGTCACAGTCGCTCATTGTGTGTACGGTAAAAACTTTTAAAATTTTGATACAACAATTTGGCAATTATGGAATGTTAATATAAGTCTACTATGTTAAGTATATATATTTTTATATATGTAGAAATGAAATAAACTTAGATATTTCTTTTGTCTAGTATACAGTATAAACTTGTTCAATAGCATACAGAGCATCCCTCGACTTACAATTCAAATTATCTTACCACATACACGATACCACGCAAATCTACATCAATAGACTCACACACATACACAGACAAACACAGACACACATATGTATATATGCATGACGCATATTTATAGAATACCTGTATTTAGTTTGTGCTCCTTGTTGGCTGCTTACATTTTGGCCAATTAGACGCACAATGGGCCCCAAATTATGCAACATGGCGCGACAAATTCAATTTGCTATGCCCCAAACACGTACACAACAGCACCAGCAACAGCAACAGCAGCAAAAACAACAACAACAACAGCAGAGACAATAACAAAGCGCGTGGTTCTCAAAACGCACACAAAGAGACAGAGAGTGTGAGAGAAAGAGAGACAGAGATACAATGCGAAGCAGTGGCGGCAGTAGTAGCATCAGCAGTCGCCAAGCGACACGTCGAAACTTGTTCAAAAATCCCTGGAGAAATTAGTTTGATTTATGTTGAGTTTCCGGTGCAAATAAATTGCCAAGTTTACAGCACTCGGACACGGGGAGCTCGCAATGCCAACGCAACGCATAATTGATAATGCGAGCGGCGTAGAAAGCTGCTGCTGCTGCTGCTGCTGCTGCTGCTGCTGCCGGCGACTTAACGAAAACATTGAAAGGATGAGAGAGTGAATACAGAGAGAGAGTCACTGTGACTGTAAGTGTGAGAGAGACAGTGCAGCAGACAGCAGACATTTTAGTGGACAAGCTTTGTATCAAATTGACACTCAATGGCGTCATAAACGTGACTCATGACAGTCTCAAACTGCAAAATAACTTTTCAAAATAAAATAAAATATGCTCAAAATAGAAAACGTAAAAAACTATATCAAACATACATACATATATGTATATGTATATTTTCTATGTATTTGAATATATTTTTATGCTTATGCATTTATAGTAAATACTAAAAGCTAAATAATGAGCTCAAAGCTTTGATGTATAGGCAAAAAGTTATGCTTAATTTTAATATTTATATACAAATTTTTATTAAAAAAAAGTATGCTGAAAATTAAGAAGTTTAAATAATGATTAATATTAATACAAACGCATGACATTAGTGAAATATTGCACATTCATATTTATGCAAAATATTTTTAAAAAAATATATAAATATAAATATCAAATATAAATATAAATTTTTATTTCAATGCAGTTATAAAACTAAGAAAAACAAAAATTATTTAAAAACAAATCAATAAAAAATATTTATCTCTTCCCTTTTATGCATTTATTTTAGTTTTTATATACATATATTTATTTTATTTTATTTTATTTTTTTACAATATTATTTATATGAAAATTTTATCAATTCTGTTTTCAAGTGTTCTACTTTAATCCCTGGACCAGGCCAATGGTGTCTATCAAGTGCGGTTAACTGTCAGGCTAAAAATCAAATTCGTTTCAGTAAAACGGCAAATGGAAAAACCTCGAAATCAATTAATTTTATTGGATCTTCTCTCTGTTTTTACGGTTAGCACAAACTGAAATGTCATTTTGGTGGAAAACTATTTAGACATGGGACGAAGAATAACAAAAAGTGTATTGCGTGTATATATGTGTATATATAAAAAAAGAAAGGAAGTTTATCAACTTTCTAATGCAAATTTTTGTATTTAACATTAAAATAAAAATAAATAAAGATTTAAATTTAATATATAAAATATATTATATCTGAGTAAACTAATATTTTTGTATTAAATTTCAGTAAGATAATAAATAAAGATTCCATGGTCTGACAAAAACTGTTTTCATGTTTTATATTTATATTTGCTTTATTTTGCTGCCGAATTTTGCTGCATCAAATTGATCAATTTTGTAAAAATTTGTTGGTAAGAGCATAAAAACGTTGACTTCCGTTTTTAGAGGCAATTTTTTGGTTCATGTTTTGGTTTTTGTATCTCGTTTTCCTGTTTGTCATTGGGCATCTCGTCTGACATTGACAAAAGTGCAAAGGATTAAAAGTTGTGGGTACCCCCTCCCCGCTCCCCTCACCAAGCAGGACAAAACAAGACAACAACAAAAAAAAACTCACACACACACATAACAATCTATGTACAGACACATATACATATACATATTACACACATATATAGATGTACCTTTGTGGCCGGCAGTGGCCAATACAAATAAACTGCGGCCGAGTGAGAAATTGAAGTCACGTAGTTTTGTGCAAATTTTTTTGTACCGTTGACACTAACAGAGTTTTTTAAGCCCTGTACTTGGAAAGTGTTGCAGCTGGGGCGTAATGCTAGGCAGCCAGAGAACACTAGATGTACTAATCTTTGAAACAGTTGAAACTATTGTACGATAAATATTTACTAACGCTTGTTTACTTACTCTGCTTACTAACTTTAACTGCTATCAGATAAATTCAAATTCAAATTCATATTTATTTTATTTTATTATTATTTTGTAATGCATTTATTAAATACTCCACATACTCATAATATTCAGTACAGGCGCAGTACAGGGTATTTTTAAGTCGCTCATCGCTCACACACATTGCTTACTTCCTTCTTTTTTTTGCTGAGATACTTTTTGTACTGGTTTTAGGTGTGCCTTTATTTGATTATGTTACTAAATTTAATTTTTGTTTAGTAGCCACACTGTGATGTTATGCTGATTAAATTTGCCAACATTTACGTGATTTCAATGCGTAATTTATGCCATCTTCTTTAGCAAGTTGCTGCTTTTACCAGTTTTGCTACTGAAATCCAGTTGCCATATGGGTTAGCCAAAGTCTGAGCCCAAAACTTTTAATTAGTTTAGTGTCATCCGCTGTCATGCGAAGGTCCAGGCAAAAGCACTGCTTAACGCTAGCAGCACATTGCCATATTTCAATGACCAATATGAATCTAGCTGCTCTAGCTGCTTTTTCATCTTATTTCTATTCGAAAAGCCACCGTTTTTTTTTTTTTTCTTCTTTTTTTTGCTTTTTTTTATAAATCCTTTGCCTTATTTACAGATTGAAGAGATTAAAACGCAAGGGGTGTTTAAGTATGTTTGCATAGAACATAAAGCTGTTGCATACTTCTTGGTGCGCTGGCAATTGAGGTTATGGCTAGGTCCGTTTGCACTTGGTTTACTTTGAGATCTTATCATCAGCTGCCGTCCGTTGCCTTGGGCATTGCCAATGCTGTCATTGCTGCCACGCTGCCTGCCATTGCCTGCCAATGTTGCCACGTTGCTTAGTTGCCTAGCTGCCTAGCTGCCATTCCCATCCAATTAACCAGACGTCGTCGTCGCAGGCCTGTCAGCGCCGTGCAAAAGGTGAAAAGTTACAGCGATATCAAATGTGCCAAACCATGGCCAAAATCGCGTGACTGTCAAAATGAAAAAGAACTTCTACTTCCATATCTCACCAATTGGCAGCCAAATACTTCATTTTTAATACACTTTATTTTCAATAAAAGCAATGATCTGGCAGCACTGTTTCACAACGATCATTTGTCATTTTGGTATTTGATATTTTTAAAATACATTTACATTATTTATTGATTTCTTGTCCATCTGGCAACGCTCGAACAAAATGCAAAATAAATCCGATGAAATTGTGAAAGTCTGCAGAGTAATAAAAATTCTCCAATGCAATGTAAGTTTTTACTTTTTTTTTCGTAGTATATCTTTGGTTGGCTCACAGCCCAATTTAATAGTTTTTCGATTTGTTGAAAGCAAACGCCAAGCATAGAAAATAAATTGTCACAAAATGCTGGAGCAACTTGGAACTGAACAGCGGCAACCGCAAAAGGCTGGCAAAAAAAAAAGTTTACCCCGCAACCTCTCGCAGAAGGCACTCAAACTCAACTCCTTGATCTTCTTATCTTTATCAGTTGAAGAAAAGCGCAGCACAGTCTTATGCTTGTTCTCGCTCTTGTTCTCAATCTCATTGTTGTTGTTGTTGTTGTTGTTGTTGTCACATATCGAGTGGCCAGCAAAAAGTTCGATGACTTTGACTTGGACTTGTCGACTGGCAACGAGAATTGAACTCTTGAAAACTCTCACGAAATATTTGCGTCTTGGCCAACGGGACACACAGCCAGCCGCCCACTGTCCGAGTTGTAAATAAAACTTGGCATTTGTATGGAAGAAATGAGAAGTTGTCTTATTGAATTCAGACAAAGATAATTATCAAGGCATTTTTATTTTTCTGGCTTAATAAAAGTCAAGATATAAAGAATCAAGATTGAAATAATAATAAAAAAAAAAACAAAAAAAATACTACTGACATTTTAAAATGCACCATAAAATCTCATAAAAGCACATAAAGTGCCTTTTAACGGTACAATTGTTGTTGTTGTTGCTGTTGATGTTGATGTTGGGCTGTAACTAGTGGTAAATATGCTCAACATGCACTCAATGAATGAAATGTGTGCACAATGTTGAAAATAGTTGTGACACTCCCCTGCCCGAAAGCAGTTGCCCTACAAAAAAGTCGCCTCCAATTCCCTTAGTTCTTGTTATTGTAGCTGTTGTTGTTGTTGTTGTTGTCGCTGTGCATACGCCTGGCTTGGCCTGAGCAGGCAGCTTGTAGTACAACTTCCGGTTATATGGACACCACTTCAGCATGATAAATTGATGTTGCCGGTTTTAAAAACGGCAAGAAAATAAAATATATGTATGCAAAAGAAATTTTCAAGGAGTGTGCAAGACTATAAGATACCTCGTATATTACATATAATCATTAAGTTTAGTCTTTAACTTACATATACGAAATTAACATTAATTTGTATTATATTCAGTTTTCAACGGCATACCCGCTGTTAAACTTTGTTTAGGGTATCAACGTACACACAACGAAACTGCTGAGCAAGAGTAACTGTCTGTCTGTCTGTATTCTGTATACTGTGTTGCATTTGTATGCGTTTGGCAGACACTTTCTGTGTATGTGTGCGTGTTTATGAGCATGCATAATTACAACAATCGTAAGTCGACCCAACATGCAAACAAAATAACAATACATCAACACGCGGTCGCATAAATTTTACAGTCAATTTATTAACAGTATAAAATGACCGTTGAGCTTCAAAGCTATGAGTTATAGATCAAGCAGCTTTTTAACAGCACACGACAGTCTGCTTTTGTACGTTGTTAGCTAGCAAAAAAAACTAGTACTCTGTTACTCGTAATTTGTGTATTATTAAGTTGTCTATTTTTTTCTACAAAATACACAGTCACACTGAAATTGAGCAAAACAAAACATGCAATTAAATGTAAATTTACTATTACTATCATTGTTTGGTAAGTAAATATATAAATTTATTACAATATCTATAATTTACATAATATGTTTCTTATGTGTCTGTAGGACTGACAAATGCAGAGCTGTCGAGTTTGTTAAACGTACTTCAGTATCTGGGAATTAATTTACAGTCAAATGGAATAGGATTATCGGGCCAAGTGTCCCGAGGTCAATGTCATTACACATTTAATTCATATGCCTTAATGCAAGAGCGCCACACATGCGTGCCAGACGATGAGCACATATTACACTTGACGGATTCACCACAACAACGAAAACCACCGATTATGATAAAGTGCTTGCAACCGGATATAATACCAACACCGTCACCCAATAGCACTAATCCGCCCAAACTATTGATGATGAAAAATGCCAAAGAAATAGTAAATCTACTAAAACCAATTGGAAATGCAACAAAACGACACGAACCCGGTAGCTGTGTTGTCGTTCATTTCTGTACTGAGTCAAGTGCAGAATGTGCTCGAGTGGCATATGTTATCAATCAACTACCACATTTATTTCCCACACTACCGATGGCCTATATCGATGCCTATGAATTTACACGCTTTAATGCTGAATTTGGCATCGTGTCGTTGCCTACATTAATGATATTTCATCAGGGTCGTCCACTTATCAAATATGATCCACCATGGAACGCCACAACAAACTACATCACCTACGGTAAATTCATAATGCGACATACAAATGTGAAAGCTATCGATTATAAGTTGATAGCTCCCATTTCTTGGGATATATATGGCACATGGGGTCCACTTCTGGTGAAGGAAACATATCATAAGAAAGATTTCTGTCTTATCATGGCCTGGACCTTCATTTTAATCTGTTTAGCGAATTATGTACGTCGTACACTAGTATGGAAACAACTTGTCGAAATGGTGCAACGAAATTGGCGAGAATCAGAAGAAACTCAAATGGAAATGGTTGATTAAATTTCCACAAAGAAGCTATGAGAGACGCAGCCAAAGGGAAAGAAAAATTGTGGGAGGGGAAAATATAGTTAAAATATATACATATATAATTAAATAAATTAATGAAACGCTTTGAAATTTACTATGTTGTGTGTATTGTATTTTTCATTTTAATTAAATTCACATAAACATACATTTACTTATGCCTTAATAATTACATTTTCTTGTATATATTGTATTGGGAGTTTTGCTTTTATATAGTAGTAGTGGCATAATATATATATATATATATATAATGTTTACTTATGTACGTGGCGGCTTGATAAATTTTTCGCTGCAAATAATGTAAAGCTTATCATCTATATAATAAGTAACTAAAATCTTGAGAATATATTTTAAAATTTCCGACTTAAAATTAATGCCGTTCAATAGTGTCAATTTTCTTCATTTGTAATTTTCTTTTTTTTTTTACTTTAATTCAACTTAATAATTTTGTTTACATTGAATTGATATATGAATGTGTATTGTCCTTAGTGTATAGTGTGTATAGTGTGTGTGTGTGTGTGTAGAGGGAAGTGTGTTTGTGTGTTGTGTTTCAATATCAGATTAGCCCAGAAATCTGCTATGATTAATTAGTGTTAGTGTTCAATAAAAACCAGATTTCATAGCCGACCACAACAGACCCTAAAATCACAAGATCAAAAATCTGTTAACACAAAACAATAAAAATTGTTTTGCTTTTTTTTATGTTATTGTTTTGTTGTATATTTTTTGCATGTATGTGTGTTCCAAAAGCTGCAGATTTATTTGTGAATTTTTGTTTGCGTTTCTCTGGGCTGCTTTTCAGCAACAAAAGCAAACATTGTGTATGGAGTGTGTGCTGTGTGTGTGTGTATGTGTGTGTGTGTGTGTGGCAAGTATGAGTGTCAGTTTATAAGTGTTTGTGAACAACAGATGCCTGAAAAAGCAATTTTATGACATTTTCAAAATTAATTGAATGTTGACGTTCAATAAAAAAAAAAAATAATTAGTATAGAGAAAACATTAGATTTTTCTTTTCTAAGCCAAAAAGGCCCAAAGATATACAAGATCAAAATTTGCATTAAAATTTGTTTGGTTTGTGTTACTTGCGTCTTATTATTGTTGCAAGAGTTACAAATTTTGGACTCTCTGCGGGCGCGTATGTAAATAGAGACTCATTTATGGGGCTGATAATGTTGTGCAATTAAAGCGAATAATAACAGTGTGATGCGTCTTTGCGAGTGTGCGTGTGTGTGTGAGAGAGTAGTGTGATGCGTGTGTGTGTGTCAGAGTAGTGTGAGTGTATATGTGTTAGTGTGTAATGTATGTATATTATTTATATAGCCTATTATTGAAGTTTGTTCCGCTTGACCGATTTGTGACGCGGCTTTTCAGCTGCATCCTCTGTTCCGGCGGCATTTGCGTTGCTTCCATTACCGTTCGACGACTGTTGTTGATGATGATGCTTTAGACGCTGCTGACGACGTGCGGCTGCAGGATTAGCAGCATATGGATGTGGATGTATGCTAAACACATACATAGGAAGGAGAAGAAGAAAAGAAATATTAATTAAGATGATTGAAAAATTGAACAATAAGAAATAAACATATATAGATTTATATTTAACATAGAAATACAAATACGTAAAAATTTATATATATATATATATATATATATAGATTTATAGGATATGTAACGTATATACGAATATTGGTAGATATATATATATATATATATATATATATATATATATATATATATATATATGAGAGACAACGTAAAAGTTTTACAGTTTAATTATAATAATCATTCGTACAACAGGCCAATTCGAACGTAAATTTTAAAAATGGTGAGTGTGTTTATTTTGTTTGTTAGATTGAATGAGAATTTGTTATATTAGAGAAAAAGCAAAGGGGGAGGAGGAGGGGAGGAATGTGAGTACGACAGAAGGTCGATTGAAAAGGACAAATGAAATAAAATGAAATGGTGATTATAATGCATAATGAAGGAAGGGTACGCAGAATAAATTGTGTGTCTTGTTGCAGTCTCTTTTTAACTTTCGTATGACAACAAAAATCGCAGCGTATAGCAGCAGCAGCAGCAACAACAACGTTACGAGTGACAATTTTGATAAGCGTCGTTTGTCGGGCGTTTGTCATCGTAACACAAAGTTTTTCACGTAGTAGTGATATATCTATTACGTATTACGTAGGCGACTGAGGTGAGTAAAAAAACCGATGACCAATTAAGCGTTGCGTTGTAGTATGTATAAGTGTGTATGTGTGAATATTTTCGGCGTAGCGCAGCGTATAAGGTAACGATGATTATTATGCGTAAGAGACAAAGAGAAATATATAGAGAGAGATTTATTAAACAAAAAACGTAATGGAATTTTCTCAAAGGCAACGAAAAAAAAAATGTTGAATAAGTTGACAAGAGTTTTTGTCCTCACACACGTCTTAATCTTACTGAAGGAAAAAAGTTTAACACTCTATTATATAGCTGTAAATTATATTCGATAAACATATATTTTTTTATTTTAGATATTTGGCTGGCGTGGGAGGGGGAGCGTGACGTAGGCTTATCAAATACACAAATAAGACAATTTGTGACAACATGCTGGTTACGTGTTTTTTTTGTTTTTTTTTTTTTTCTTATCGTCGCCTTATTCATGTATGCTTATACAAAGGATGTATGTGTAGTATTATTAGTAGTAGTAGTATTGGTAGAATATGTACATAGCTGATAAATATTATTGTTGTGTGAGTGTGAGTGTGTGTGTGTATGCGAGTTGTGAGTGTGTGTGTGTGTTGCGGGCAGCCTTACACGTAACGACGTCGTTGTTGATGCGTTGACGTAACGGAGTACGAGATGTGCGAGGATGTTGCAGTAGTAGCTTCACAGCGATGCGATGATGATATCAAGGCTGTGGGCAGGAAGGCGGCGCACTGAAGTATTCTTTATATTTGCTTGATTTTTGATTGTTTGGATGTTGTTGTTGTCGTCGTAGTGGTGGTGGTGGTGGTGGTTTTTATTGTTGTTGTTGTTAGTAGTTGTTCTTGTGGATGTTGTGGATTACGTCGATGTTGTTGTTGTTAACGTTGTAGCGCGTCGTAAGACAGATCATCGCTAATCGTTGTATATTTTATATTCATATACCATACATATAGAGTTTTCAATTTTATGTGTAATATTGATTATTTTTGATTATGATTATATATATTTATATATATTATAATTATTATTATTATTATATGATAGCATAAATGTTTCTACTTGCGATAGAAACGTGTATTATATAAACGCCAATCTCTGCATTGAAAATTGTGAAATACATAATTTGTTTTTTTTTTTTTTTTTTTTGAGAGGAGAGAGAAATAGAGCGAGAAGTTGTTAATTAAGATATAAATTTTCAAATAAATTCGTTATCATAATTATATAATCAGCATGTTAAAGAATGTCTTTATTATTATTATTATTATTATAATTATTATATATAGCAATCAATTTTGAAAATTTCGTTGGGAATTTTTGTTAGCAGGAGAAAAAGGCTTTAAAATGTAAATGTAAAATTGACTTGGCGAGGAATAATTAAAACGTAACGTAACGTAATGTAAAAGAAGCAAAACGTAACGTAAATATTGATTTATGCACTATGCACTGTAGAAAGAATGACAGCGCCAAAAATTCTGAGCAATTTCTGATGAATATCAAAATATATAGACAGAAATGTTGGAAAGAGGGCGAGGGGAGGAAGAAAATTAGGCCTTAGAGTCTTAGTGGAAGGCCTATTTATAATTAGTTGTGGTTGTTGTTGATGTTGTGGCTATTGTTGGTATTGTTGTAGTTGTTGTAGTAGTAGTAGTAGTTTTTTTTTTTTTTTTTGTTATTGTTGTTGTAGTTGTCTTGTTTTGCTTATACGAACAAACCTTGGCGTGCCGGCAATGCTGTGACTAGCGCTCGAAACTGTTGCCAACGGGGACGAAGAGGGTGTACGTAGTGGACGACGGGGCGTGGCCAAATGTTGACCGTTGCGCAAGTAAGCGCGCCGCGATGCCGATGTATTTCCAACGCCCAAATAGTTGTTATTGTTGTTGTTGTGTGTAATGTCATATGCCGTTGGCGATGATGCAGCAGCTGTAGTTGCTGTAGCGGCGCGACGTGGCGAAGGTGTGCTTGTTGTTACTGCTGCTGCAATGTCGCTGCTGTTGTTGTCGTTGTTGATGTTGTTGTTTGTATGGAATCAATTCGAAGATAAAATTTAAAAGAGATTACAACAAAACATCTTGTGGGACACTTAAATAGTAATCGTAGTAGTTTTCATTCAGTTGTCTTCCGACTTTTTAATTTTTCTATAATTAGCGCGTAGCGTATATATATAACATATATATCCCATTAACGTAACGCGATTACGACTTTACGTTACGTATCAAATACTATGAAAGTTAGTTGCATGTCTTTTTATAGTATTATTATATCGTATTATCGTAGTATAGCATCATATGCAAAAAATGATATATTTTTTGTGAAATGAATAAAATAATAATATACTATAAATAATATAATATATTAAATTTTGTAATTTTGTTAAGAAAAAAAATAAATAAATAAACGTAGCAGAATGTGAAAGATAGAGGAAATTAATAATTTGAATAGAATTATTAATTAAAATTGCTTTTGCCGCCTACCTCAAAAATTGTTCTCTTTTTTGAATTTCTCATTATCATTGTCATTATCTTTTCTATATCTTAGTTTATTTCATTTAACGTTGTAGGAATGTGAAAGCAGAAATTTATAATTATATATATATATATATATATATAGATATATTATATATCTTTTAAATCTAAATATCATTAGAATTTTTTGATAATAAATATATATATATATATATATATATGTATATATATATTTCTATATAATATATATATTCTTGTTATGCATAGTAAAATATATACTTTATGTACTTTGCTTGATTTAGTAATTATTATATCTGCAAGTATAAATATACAAATGTTTTAAAAATTAAGTGTGTATTTATCACAAAAATGTTTATACAAAAAAGGGAACAGCTTAAAACTATGAAACTGTATTTCATGGATATGTCTAGTGCGAGATAACTACAGCAAGAACATAATTGTAACAGAGCCATTAACATATTAGGCGTATGTTAATAAAAAAAAAGTGAGGTTAGCATGAAGAACAATGTTAATGTGCTGTTAAACAATTAACAGTATATGTTAACACTAGACATATCCAATGGCAATATATGTTAATGTTCTGTGTTTGTTTGTTTTTGTTGTGTTATAAAAGAGAGGCCAAGGCTGTTTGTTTGTGGTTAGGTGTCTCATCACACATTAAACATAATGTAACAAGAACAAAAAGCTAATCCTAAGACAGCTTAATCTGTATACAAGTGCAACGCATTAACCTGCATGGACTGACGATGGGCAAACGTGCCGATGGGCAACCGAGCAACACTTACCTGTTGTGTGGAGCCGCTGGTAAAGCAGGTAATTGTCGGCCAGAACGGCCTGTGGGTTGCTCCTGAATAACACAATCGTCATCATCATCATCATCATCGATTGGTTCAATGGTTAGTGTAGAGGAGCCATTACCACCAGATGTACGTGGTGGAGCACATATGGCTGCCTGCATGCGTCCATTGCCGCCAGCATGTGATATAACGCCACGTGTGGCACGTGTTGTAAACTCACGATCAAATTGCTCAGCTTCTTCCTCATCTAAATTAATAAATTCCTGACGTTCCTCTAGTTGGCCAGAACGTAAATCCTGTTCCTTCTCAATGATGTGTGCGCGCTCGCCAATGTGATGGCCAATTGCCATTTTTTTGACACCAGTACGTGAATCCTGCATGGTCTTGCGTGTTTCACGGACGCCACCGGGACCAGTTTTGGTACTGGTGCTAGCCTGATAGATCTGTGGACGTCCGTCAGGACCCGAGGACATAGTCATCACGGTGCTTTGGCAAAACGAGGACCCATTATTAGCGCCAATATCTGCAGCAAATATAAATTGAATTATATATTTATATTTATATTATATATTTTTTTTTATCATTTAGCTATTAGTCATAAAGACCGTCATACCGGCATTTAGTAAACGATTAAATGAGGGCATCGGAGGGAATCCGAATAGTCCGCCACCCATTGGTGCCATGGCTTGTTGACTGCGCTCCATAAGTGCACCCTGCTGGAATCCAGGATCAAATGGGGAATGACCTAACATATTGAAAGGATCGGGCATAAAAGAGTTCATCAAACGATTCATTGAACGCATTTGCATGTTCATTGCGTTCATATGATGGTTCATGTGGTTGCTGTATAAAAACAGAAAAAAAAAATATGTATATATATGAGAAATTAGTTTAAATATTAATTTAAAAAAAAAAATTGGAAATAAATTCGAACTTTGAGTCCATAGTTTGTTGTTTATTCGATTTCTTGCGACTTGAATTTCTTTTACGTTTCATAGTCTACTAAACAGAGCTGAAAATATTTCACAAACCAAATGTTGACTACGTTAATATCGAAAATGTTCTAATCAAAAAAAAAATACATAAAAAAAATCTATAAACAATAGTAAATGAAACAAAGCCTACTACATGCATAACCAAGGGCAGAACTTGTCAAAACCTTTGACGAATAGCTGTTCCATGTGAAAATGTTATGGCAACTCTGACACACTCATACGCAAGTTATACACTATAAATGTGTGCACCTCTATCTGTGTTTGATGCATTATATGCATTTGAGGTGCATGTCATCAAAAAAAAAGATATACTGTCAAAGCATTTTACTGGCTTTTATCAGTTGGCAAATGATTATTACTTATTCTATTAATAAATATTTACACATATATACATATATATTATGACGTGTTCCACTAATTGACAAATCAAAACTATTACTAATTTAATTGTAAGTGCAATTGAAATTATCGATTAATTACAAGCTCTTCACCGTTTTGTCTTTTCTGCCATCTTTTACTACTCTTCTAATGAATTTACATACAACGGCATGCTGCGCACTTACATACATACATACGCGCACGCACACTTTTGCAAAGATAAAAAACTGCGTTGTGTGTATTGTATAAAACACATATGTACATTGTATACACGTTCACATATGCTTTACACCCTCTGAACAATACAATTTCCACTTTAAAACCGCAATAATATTTTCTGTTTGCTTATCTTTGCCTCACTACATTTTCAGATATTTTTTTTTCACCACTTGCCACTCGCAAATTGTAAATTTTCCACTCCCCAACAAGAACTACAATATTAATGGCAGTAAACTTTTACTTACTTCATGAATCCGAGATCATCATCGAAATCTCCCATTAACGCACCGAATAGCGACATATTTATTTATTTTTGTTGTTGTTTTGATTTACTCGTCTGCAATAATTAAATTTTTTTAGTTTTTGATTCTCTTTTTTTTTGTAGTTTCACGAGTTTTCTCGAACACAATGTGACCGCCTCCCGATAGAGTACAAATATCAATAATTTGTAAGTACTCAAATAAGCAACCAAATACTAAAAATACTAGTTAACAGTGCTGCCAATCTGACTGTAAGTGATAAAGCAGTTTTACTTGAATTTTCAATGTTCAAAGTTTATTAATATGTGTACATTATTTTAAATAAGTTCTATAATTATTAACATAATTTGTTCGCTTCAATTTGTTCGTATGCAATTAGAGTAAAAATTAATATAGTATTTACTCTTATAGATAAGGTGCAGCTTGCTCTTCAATCCAAGCCGTATGATGCTTAACGCTGGTGTAGACTCCTGGGAATCCTTCGCGGGCACAGCCAACGCCCCAAGAAACAATTCCAACGAGTATGCCATCAACAGCCAATGGTCCACCAGAATCACCCTGGCAAGCATCCTTGCCGCCAGCCTCGATACCAGCACAAATCATTTCATCCGTAATGGTATAATCCTTTGTCATATACTGTGCACCACAAGTATTAGTGTCCATAATTTCCACTTGGACTGCTCTGAGCATGGCTGGCAATGCCTCATCCGTCTCGGTGCGTTTACCCCAACCACTGACAATGGCGTGTGTGCCTGCCGTTGGTGTATCCACAGCCAGAGCAATGGGCTGAACCAGACTTGAGTAAACCATTGGAGTTGTGGTTATAATCATACCGACGTCATTGACATGTGTCTTCTTATTGTACCCATTGTGATAAATCAATTTGCTAACCATTACGCCCTGCTCCTCCAGATCAGCAATAGAGTTCTGTCCGGCGACGATGCGTATATAAGATGCAAAGCGTCCCTTGATGCAATGGGCAGCCGTCAGAACCACACGAGGTGCATAGATGCTGCCACCACAAATATGCAACAGCATATAGGTCTCCAGACGTACCGATACCTGATACGGATAGTTACCTATATCCGCCTCAGTTCCACCCACAATGTGAGTGCTAATTGAGGCGCCATTCATCAAGGCAGCCAGAGACAACAGTCCCAAGAGAATTAATCCGAAATGCGACGACATTACATAGAGTTTAATGTTGTGAATGCTAAATCGGATAAGCGTACGCAACTTTATATAGCATATCGCTTATCGCTAATAGCAATATGTCAAAATCGCCAGAAATCCACAAATAGTATCGGATTTCAATTAAGAAATAATATTATAAAGTTTTTATATACTCTATAAAGAAGAATGGTTGTCGGTAACCTTTTAAAGAGAAATTTTTCTAACCAATAATAAAACCATACAACAGTTAGCTATATTCGATAAGTCCATTTACGATATTGTAAAAATTAAAAAAAAAAGAAGAAAAAAAAAAATTAATAAGAAACGGAACCTTCATGATTGATATTATTTCGCATAATTCATATATTTACCCCCAAAGTGTGAACTTAAACTGAGTCACGTCTTTCCCATGTACTTTCCACATTTCAAAATTGACATGAACTTTGTATTGTTTCAATGAATGAGATGTCTGCGCTTCATGTAATCTAAATCTAATAACACTAAATTATTATGTATATAGATTAAAACAGTCATCGCGACTGTTAACTGAGATTTTTAATCAGCCGAGTTCCTGAGCACCGAAATGAAAGCATGACAAGGCAATATAACGTATGATTTATTTTATGTTTCTCATAAATTGTCGATATAAACAAATATAATGTGCTGTTATATCGTATTGTTATAATTTGATTAATCAGTAGTTAATTGTCATAAGATTTGTGAAACACTAAAATACAAAGATAACGTTAACTTTTAATATTGGTTTGTGTGTGTCTGTATTGCATGACTCATACGACAAGTAATATTGATCTTTACACTTGAACAATTCATATAGCCGTCACTTCTGATTGACACCCTACTCGGAGTTGGCAAAATTATCTCATTAAATGCTTTACGAAAAAAAAAAAACTGACCACACTGCTCAAAATTTTGGTATATGTACGTCTACATAATCTGTTCTATACATAAATAGATATTTTTTATACCCTTTCAATACTGAGACGGACAGGTCCTTTAGCTGCTATACTACTATATTGTATACCCTTGCAGAGGGAATATGTATATGTTGACAGAAGTTTGTAAAGTCCCTTAGGAGGCGTATATATATTTTTGATCAGCGTCGACTCCAAATAATCCAAAAACGCATGACCGTCTGTCTTATCTGTACATAATATGTATCATATGTAGCTGTCAATGGAATGATCGGACAAAAATTGTGTTTTGTTTTTATACCATTAATTTGATTTAAAAGTTTTTCCGTTATGAGCTCAAACGGCGATAATTTTTGATAGATTTTTATGAAATCGATAAATACATGCAACAAATTTCACAGCAGCGAGACTTTTCGCGTGAGCATAAAGCTTACAGCGATCGCAAACGATAAGGATAAGATAAGTTTACTAGCTTTAGATAGATTTATAACTTTTAACTAATTCAAAAATTTAAACTATTGATAAGTATTGTATAAAAGGCTAGTGTTCAACTAATTTATTCTTAGTTCCTCAAAATGTTTCGCTTATTAATCGGTTTTTGTATACTGGGATTGTCATTAGGAAGTACTGCTTTTTACAGTGGCGTTCCCATGCCCGATGGGCGTATTGTAGGCGGCAAGGATGCAGATATACGTCAATTTCCCCATCAGATATCTATGCGCTATAGAGGAAATCATAGATGTGGTGGTTCTATTATTGCCAGCAATATAATCGTGAGTGCAGCACATTGCGTGAATACACTATCGAGTGTAGCCAATTTGACGATAGCTGCTGGTTCCACTACGCTATATCCAAAGAGTCAAGAGCTTGCAGTACTAGCATTCTACATTCATGAAAATTATAGAGCCATTAACAATGATTACGATGCTGCAGTTCTGGTGCTTGATGGAGATTTCGAATTCAACGATTCAGTGCAGCCTATTGCTTTGGCCAAGGAGCGTCCAGAGCATGGCACGCCTGTCATTGTTACTGGTTGGGGTGTAACTACCGAGGGTGGCCTCATTCCCAACATTCTACAGCAGGTCGAAGTGAATATCGTTGAGAATACGGAATGCAAGACCGCCTACTCTATTATGCTGACCAGTCGCATGTTGTGTGCTGCTGTTACAGGTGGTGGCAAGGATGCCTGCCAGGGTGACTCTGGTGGTCCATTGATCTACAATAATGAACTACTTGGCATTGTATCCTGGGGAACGGGTTGTGCCCGACCCAAATATCCAGGTGTTTATGCTGGTGTACCTGAAATGCTGGAATGGATACTCAAAATACGTGAACAGAATGCCAAAGTGGGTAGCATTGATTTCCTATAAATGCAAAAGGACTTAAGTGTTAATAAAATATAGAAAAATAAATGTTTGCTGTTTAATCATTCAATTAATCAGAGATAATCTATTAAAAAACAAGTGTTAATCTAAATCTATGGCCATAATTTCTGTTTATTGAAAGTTGCTTATCGCACATAAGAATCCGAAAAGCTCACGTATAAGTTGATAATGTAACACATATAACAGTGAGCTTTTCAAAGCAATCAAAAAATTAAATTTATCATCAATGTCAAAATTTATCCCATTCAATTTATTAGCTTTGTCTTGTAGCAATCAGCTTTAGCAATAGATAAAAAAATATCGATGAATTTTTGTGAATTTCACTTGTATTATTAAATCGGTCTTAACATAGACGCCTAATTATCATGTTTTAGCACTTAATGATAACGCCTATCAGCACATGCCATTGGGTGTATTTATAATGCTTCAGCGGTTGCTATAGTTTCATCGATCCACGGTATGACGCTCCGAACATAGGTGTAAACTGAGGGATAGCCTTGTCGTCCGCAGCCTCGTCCCCAAGATACCAAACCAACAAGTTCATCGTCAATAATCAAAGGTCCGCCAGTGTCGCCTTGGCAGGCATCTCTTCCACCATTCGCTACGTCACCGGCACAAATCATACGGTCTGTAACATCGCCATAGATCGTATTACATTCTTCTGAGCTCACAATAGGCACATGCACTTGTTCCAGATGCGGACTATTTGGACCACCTTCTTGGCGATACCCCCAGCCAACAACGAAGGCATCACGGCCCGTGGCCGGTCGTTCGGGGCGCACCTCAATTGTTCTTAGTCCAAAATATGAGAAATCAAAAGGTGAATCCAAAAAGACAACTCCAATATCATAATCAGCGTAAGTGTAATTGAATCCCGGATGATAGGTCCAGTTAGCAACGGGATATATCAATCCGTCGGTACCATTACGCTTATTGGCACCTCCAACAACCATTATTTTGGTATCTTGTGGTAGATCGATAAGGCATTGAGCTGCTGTGATTACTACACGATCTGAATAGATGACACCGGCACATTCGTGAAGGTAACCGGTATTATTGTTCCGACGATAGCGCAAAGAAACACAATACGGATGACGGGCAATGTCCACACCAGATCCATTGATAATACGTGCTTCCGGTTTGACAATGTCACCACAGACACAAGCTATCACAGTGGCAAGCACCACCAGCATCAGTTTGTACCGCAGGATATCCATATTCCGTAATCGAGCGCTATGATTCAGTGTGTGCTTCAGCCACGGCTTAATATCAAACTGATTATAAAAATAAAAATTGTGTATTTTTGCCGTTTTGCAATTTTCTAATGACATTCGTTGAGATTATCTTAATTGCTTATATTTCAGATAGGCCCCATCGTGTATATACTGTACAGGGTCCGCCTGATAACAAAGCTCGAATAGTTTATAAATGTGTGTTAGAAGCCGATTATGGTAACTTTATTATATTCCAAAAACAAGTTACCATTGTGCATTACGTTTTATTACAGAACTTTATAGTAATATAATAGTATTTCCTATAGCAATAATTTCTACAATTTGATTAAAACATAGCAATTTGTGCCTCTATCCATTTCTTAAAATACATCAAATTCGTATAGACACCGGGAAAATTGGGACGACCACAGCCAGTTCCCCAGGAAGCTAAGCCCACAGCAGCATCATTAACAACTAAAGCGCCACCAGCATCGCCCTGACAGGCATCACTTATTCGATTATCATCGTAGCTGACGGCACATATCATTGAGGCGGTTATACGTTCCTCTCCAAAAAATGAGCGACATTCAACTGAATCAACAAGCCTGAGCTGTGTCCTCTGTAGAATTTCCGATGCTTCCAATTCTTCAGTAGCACCCCAACCCGCGATGGTTGCTAAGCTTCCAAAAAGTGGTTGCTCTTCTGGAATGGAGATGTTTGCCAAACCGTAATCCTTGAAATTTAACTCCTGTTCAAGCAGCAACAAAGCCAAATCGTTGTCCATAAACCATTTATTAAAATCCGATTGAATCACAATTTTTTCTACACGATAAACACTTCCTTTGCTGCCCGTTCGGTGACTATCGCCAGCTACAATTTGAATACTTTGCACATCAACATCGGTGATACACATTGCTGTAGTCAAAATAACTTGTGGAGTGTAAATGGTACCAGCACAACGTTGGATATAAGGTGATGTGGCATTCGCTTTATATCTTAAAGAAACATGATATGGTACGTGCAGTGTCTTAACATCCTGGCCACCTATAATTCTGGTAAAGCCTGTAGCCTCTGAGATAGCAAGCTGCAAAATTAACAGACACACAACCCAAGACATGACTGTTATATCTAATACTTAAAAAAACACTGAAGGCTATTAAATAGGTTTAATTATTTATAATTTTGATTGCGCTGATTTAATAATACTGATAAATTCAGTTATAAAGATAATATATCGAAAATCCTTTACGACTATTTAATTATTATACCCGTGCAGAGGAATATTCGTGTTAGCCAAAAAGTTTGTGACACACAGATGAAGACGAGGTACACGTCAAAAAAGTATATGGTATTCCATTTTGTTGTTACAAATAAGCCGAATCGAATTCGTCAACTTTAAAGCAATCTAAATCTTTTTAATCAAATTTTTCCTATTGCTGTAGATAAGTCCATCATTCCAATTCTGCTTATATCTGCTAATTTTTGAATTGTTTTAAACATACTTTTAGGCTTATTATATTACTATTATAATTATTGCATACCTTCTTGTTAATTATAGGTTCACCACATTCTAATCATAACGCAAATTATCTTGAATTTTAAACTTATACAATCATCAATCTTATTTAATTAGTGAAAACTCATAATCTAACCTCAAGATAAGCAATCAGTGATAAGACAAAACACTTGGAATTGGTTAAATCAATTGCACATTTATTAAGGTATGTGACAAAAAAAAACTGGAGTATTTGTTGGGAAAATCTATGCCGAGGCCAATTTGGCATTGATCCAGTCTAGGAAATAGTAGACTCTCGCGTACACACCCGGATAGTTGGGTGCAGCACATCCATAGCCCCATGAGACAACGCCATGCAATTCATTGTTGACAATCAGCGGTCCGCCAGAATCGCCTTGGCAGGCATCCTTACCTCCCTCACCACGTATGCCGGCACAAAGCATAGAGTCTGTAATGGACGTGCCTCCTGAATAGTCATCATTACAATCCTTATTACTCACAATTGGCACATCCACAGTCTGCAGTTGATCGGAAGGGCTACCACCCGATGCGGTAGTTCCCCATCCGGTAACGGTACTAATGGCACCCGGAACAGTATCATTGCTGGCTAGATTAATTGCTTTAATGGTGAAGTTGTTCAACGGCAGGGGAGAGCTTAAACGAAGCAGTGCTACATCATTGTCATATGTATCCGGATTATATTTTTCGTGCATGATGATTTCAGAAACAGAGACAATGATGCCATCGCCACCATTACGACGGCTTGTACCAGCCACAACCTTGTATTGACTCGCTACAGAAGCAATAATGCAATGTGCAGCCGTTAGAATGAAGTCTTCTCTAACAACAGAACCACCACAAATGTGTGAGAAGGCGTTCTTTGGCGACAGAATGGCTTTACGGCGCAGTGAGATCTGATGTGGATAGGCGGCTATAATTGTGTCCCTTCCGCCAACTATACGTCCATTGGGTACATTAGAAACTGAATCCTTCGCAGGAAGTGCCCCGACACAGTACAATGTACTAAGGCAGAGGCAGAGTAGCAAATTCGTCACGTGTGTCATTCCAAACATTCCCTATTATACTGAAAAAAATTCATAAGGCGCACACGCTCAAATCTACAAGTTGTAAATGTTACTTATCAATAATGGTCAATGAAGATTAGATGCCTATAAAACGGACTGGATACTAGATGTCGTTACTGGGCGATAGTGTTTAACGACCGTAGTAAACTTTATTCCTAGTGTTTCTTAACGAATATTGAAATTTTATCGATAACTGTATTTCAATTCTACCATCACTAGCGATTGTTTTATTATACTCTTGAAGAAGGTAATTTTAACCAGGTGTTTGTAACGCCCATAAGGAGTTAGACCCAGCAAAATATATCTGGATTCGCCTTTCCGCCTGTTTTAACCCAAACGAGTCTCTTAGTCTTAAAGCTTTCTAAAAGACCTTACATACATAGTCCATAAGGCCATAAGCTTTATATTAGTCAAAATAAGCCGAATTGGAACACTATATCATATAGCTGCCATAAAAATGATCTGTCGAAAATTGAGTTTTTGTATGAAAAGTTTTCTTTTAAGGGTATAACATCTACGACACGCCGAAAATAACTTTGTTTTATAGTTACTCATTGCAAGTGGTACGAAGTTTATAAGTACGTAAGTAATTATACTCTACAGTTCAATAAAATATATTAGAAAATATTTATTTAATTTTTTAATGTTCATATTTTAAATACAATCTATCTTACAAATTAATAATATCTAGAGAAATTCATACTGTTCATTTATACATAGTTTTATGGATTAGCAGCTCTCTACTGAGGAATCTAAAGTCGAATAAAATTTATTATGTAATATTTAATTAAGTTTTAAATATGTATACAATATATATCATAAATTAATAATTTCCATAGAAATCCATACTGCTGATCTATATATACGATAGTATTACGGATTAGCCGCTCTCTGCTTAGCAATCCAGTCCTGGAAATGCGGCACTGCAGCATAAACTCCTGGATAGTCAGCGCGAGCACAACCTTCACCCCATGAGACGACACCTACAAGTTGATTGTTGGCCACCAAAGGTCCTCCAGAGTCACCCTGACAGGCATCTTTCCCACCACCCGGTACAGCAGCACATAGCATACCATCTGTGATGGGTCGCCAATCATAGGCTGCTTGGCATTCAACATTGTCCACCAACGGTACTTTCACCTGCTGCAGTTGAGCTGACGATATTCCACCCTCTGTTGTCGCGCCCCAACCTGAGACTGTAGCAACTGTACCAGTTGCAGGTTGCTCTTTGGCCAGCTCAATAGTGCCTATTTTTAAATGGGAATCGACTGGAAAAGGCGGTGAAACAAAGATCAAAGCAACATCATTATCCGTAATTGTTGCATTGTACAGTTCATGTTTGACCACTTTATCGATACGTGCTACAACACCTCCATCCATGCCAGCACGCTGCTCGGTACCAGCAACCACTATGAAATTCTCAGCCAAACGATTGTGGACACAATGAGCGGCTGTCAGAACAGTCCTTTCGTCCAGCAGGCTACCTCCACAAGTATGTGCGTAGGCGCTTTCTGTTCTTGAACGTCGACGCAACGACACCTGGTAGGGACAATAGTAAGCCGAGACATCTTCTCCGCCAACAATGCGGCCTTTTGATACATCCTTCAGGCAACTACAGCTACCAATAAGCAGCAGGGCCACAACGGCAAGTATTCCGATTAGAGTCTTGTTCATGTTTCCAAGTTTATTCGTCGACTAGTTAACTGGACACGAGGCCAAGAACCGTTAGCCGATATCAGCTGAAACTTTTGTCAAAACAATAAATAGCTCAATAAACTGCCAGATAAGAGCCGTGATAGTGAAGAATATACGTATACCCAAGAAATACAAGAGTATCAGCAATAATATCTTAAGGTTTAATAAATTAAAATGACCTTAAGATGCATCAAAAAAGATTAGCACAATCACAGTTATAAAACTTGTGTAACTTTTAAGTATGCAATTTAAACAAAGGAAACATGACAAAGACTATCCAAATAGCGGATACCCCAAAATAGTTATTTGTTTAGCAAATAACAACAAATAATATTTTTTATACTCTTAATATCCTTTTAAGAATACACAAATTTTTTACATTTATTTTCTTTAGATATATAACTATAAAAAACATGTTTTTGAAGCCAATTTCTCGTGCAAGTATTTTCTAATTTCAAAATTTATTTATGTAGAGTATAGAATTACTGACTGTAGAGTCTAAAGTAAGAGAAGCAGAAAGATAAGTAGAAATATGACTCTTAGATTTAAGTTCAATTAGCTTTGCTATAAAGAGTAAACGTTCCTCATAAAGCTTTAATCTTTTATAAGTTTTTATAGCTATAGAATGCTTTTATATTATTAAAAAGTTTAAATTATGGTTGATGTATTCATTTATTTATTAAAAAAGAATTTCATAGATTATTTATTAACTAGATATTATGAATTTTCAATTTTCTCCTTGATCCAAGATCGCATCACTACAGGATTACTATAAACACCAGGAAAGTTTTTGACAGCGCAACCATAGCCCCACGAAACAATGCCAACCTGTTCATTGTTGGCTACCAATGGACCACCTGAATCACCCTGGCAGGCATCCTTGTCTATGTCATAACCACATACCATGGTATCATTGACTAAATCACCATAGCCATACTTGTTCGAGGCGCACGTTTGATAAGTCAGAAAATGAACCACAACTTTCTGTAGCGTTTCAGGTAACCAATAGCACCAGAAATAGCACTCAGTGCCCCATCCAGTGACCACAGCAGGAGTTCCATCTATTGGTGTGTGAGTGGCTATTCTTATATAGCGTATATATTCCGTTTCTTTAACAGTCTCATTTAATTTGATTAGTCCCACATCCCATTGCAAGGTGTCAGTGTTGTAGTCCTCATGTATCATAAGTTTTAAGGATGCCACACGCTTTCCTCCTTCATTGTACTTTGTGGTACCCAGTCGCACAAATACTTTCTGAGGATCTTGACCATCTAAACAATGTGCGGCTGTTAATATGTATTGGGAGGCGATGATGCTTCCACCACAAAAATGACCGCCAGCAATAGTCTGTAGAGACACTTGGTAGGGATGATTCCTTATTGTTGTATCCTCACCGCCCACAATTCGTCCGTGAGACGCAAAGCGATTTTGCTGTTGATTGATACTACCGGCCCAACTTATAGAGACCAGGCAAGTCAAAAGTAGTACTATTACCATTTGATTCATGTTGTTAAATTGTTACTGAGTTTTGGAAGTCAATATTAATCATATTTATAGGGATCTTAACTAAATGACCTTCATCAAGGCATTTGAACTGCAACCCAAGACGCAATTGTTAGAGATGTGCGCGTGTTGCACATCAAACATGAACTTTATCACGCCCTAAAAAATTACACAAAATTAAGTTACAACATAAAACGATTTTTTATTTTCTTCTTGTTTAATAAGTTATTTTAATAAATGAAAAAATGAAATAAATAATGAAAATTAAATAAAAAAAATGTCCTAATGAAAATACTTTTATTGGCTCAATACTTGATAAGAAACAATTAATTTCATTTTTAAAATTTTTTTAATAATAAAATTTGGAAATACATTTTAGTTTTTTATAATTATAGACTTTTTAAAGTCTAATATTTAATGTTAAATAAAAGAAAAGAGTGCAATTCCAAAAATACACGACACTAAAGCCATCTCTAGCCCCAAAAAGATTATAATACTTCGCCGGTAATAAAGATGAATGCATTTTATAAGAACACATAGTATAAGTTTTATGAACAACTGTAGTACTTGAACCTCCATATAAACATATATGTATGTACTAGTATACGATATACATTTGATTTACCAGACCAACCTAATTTCTGCAAACCAAACTCTGACAATGGTTATCTTACCTTGTACAATTTGCTTATCTGTCAAAGACACCGTTTGAAATCGAACATTATATTTATGGTCTTTACGCTAATTCTCGACAGCATTTTATGGGGCCAATAGTCATAACGTCGTAGAGCAAAAATTTTGAGTAATATGTATGACAGCTATCACATACAGGAACTACCTTGAAGTTTGCTTAGCAATAATGTGTAATATATCTATAAAGAACTAGATACATAAACCTATATCTGATATCATTCATGTTTGTAGGTTACGAAATCAATTTTAGAATTCATTGAATTCTCAATTTTGTATTGAATCTTGGCAAATTAAACGCGCACATGAAATTATTATCTTTTCACTGGCTTGTATCAAATTTTAATTAAAAATAAGCTTATCAAAATAAAAATAATAATAATTTTCATAAATAAAATTATCAGGGCATTGATCTGCCTAAATTCGTAGAATAAAATAAGTATATCGAAATTATTATTGAATTTTAATTAATATGTATTATTAAGATAATATTTACTATTTCTGTGGTATGACTAATATTTACATGATAGCTTCATAAATGTAAGTTTACAACTGACAGTACTTTCGATTCTCCCATTTCACAATCACAACCTTATCAATGCTAGTACTTCAGTTATAGTCAATTAATCTCGTCCCGTCCATTTCGTCCAGAGAACTTCATATTTTTGTAAATTTGACTAGTCATTTAATCACAAACTTTGTTATTTGAGGCGTGCGTCGCACTTTAAAACTTTAGATAAGATAAATATTGACGTAATGGTGGACATCACTTCAGCCATATCAATTGAAACTGAAGAGTTTTCGGTAACACGTTTTGCGAATTTCAAGTGAACCCAAAACTAGAGTTACATGACTAGACAACCCTTGAAAACATGCCAATGATAAGCCTTAGACGTCACAGCCCAAACCCGGAAAGAATTGAGATATACAAATTTATTTTGCAAGATTATATCTTTATTTAGGATATTGCAATAGATACTCGTACTTAATTTAGATCGAGTTTGCAGCGCTGATCACCCAGGTACGCAGTTCAGCAACATCAGAGTAGACACCAGGATATTTGGCGTAAGCACAGCCATAGCCCCAGGAAACAACGCCAACGAGCTGACCACCAGAGACCAATGGGCCACCGGAATCACCCTGGCAGGCATCCTTACCGCTGGAAGCAGCGCAGATCATGGTGTCCTTGATCTGACTACCATAGCTGTAGGTAGAAGAGCCACATACAGACTTGCTAACAATATTGACGTTGACAAACTGCAGTTGACTGGGAATGGAGCTGGATCCAGAAGACTGAGTACCCCAACCAGAGACAGCAGCAGAAGCCCCATTAGCAGGATTGTAGGAAGCCAGACCAATAGCCTTGATTGTGGAGCCGAAGGACAGAGAAGTGCTTAGGCGGATGATGGCAATATCGTTAATCATGGTACGAGCGTTGTAACCCTCATGGTTGCGGAAAGCTGCGACTTTGCTGACAACACCACCAGAGCTCCAGTAGCTGGAACCAGCACGCACCTGCAGAGAAGAGGCAGACACTGACTGCAGGCAATGAGCAGCAGTCACAATAATGTTGGCAGAGAAGATGGAACCACCGCACGAGTGACTACCACTACGCTGAAGTGAGATTTGCCAGGGGAAGCTGCTAATGGTGGTGGCAGTGCCTCCAACAATGCGTCCATCCAATTGGGGCAAAAGACCCTCGGGTACTGCAGCACCAAAGGCGCAAGCCACCACAGACAACAAGATAACAAACTTGAACATGTCGAACTTAGTGAAAACTAATTGTTTTACAATACATTGCATGAGTATTTATAGGGCTCCAGGTTAACTATTATCAGTTGGAGGGTATTACACATCAGTTGGTAAATGACGAATGAAAAACTTTGAAGTTTGTTTGCATTAGATTTTATTGAAGTGTTTTTAATTATTGGGGCTTGGCGGTTAGACCTCATCAGCAGTCCTCTCAATCCAGCTGTGGAAGTGAGCGACATCAGCGTAGACGCCTGGATATTTGGTAACAGCGCAGCCATGTCCCCAGGAGACAACACCAACAAGACGGTTGCCAGAGACCAATGGGCCACCGGAATCACCCTGGCAAGCATCCTTGTGAACTGCGTAGGCACAAATCATAGTATCCTTGATCTGGCTGCCATAATGGTACTCCTTGGAAGCGCACTCTTCACGCTCCACGATCTTCAAGTTGACGGCCAACAGATGGTCGGGAATGCTGCCACCAGATGAGGTAGTACCCCAGCCAGAAACAACAGCATCAGCACCATTCCTTGGGTTGGAATCGGCGATACCAATGGCACGGACAGTCGAACGGAAGCTCAATGAAGATTCGATGCGGATGATGGCAATATCGTTAATCATGGTACGAGCGTTGTAACCCTCATGGTTGCGGAAAGCACGGACAGAGTGTACGCTACCACCGGAGCGCCAGTAGGTACTACCTACACGTACCTTCAGTTGTTCGGCGGTGATCGACTGCAGACAGTGGGCAGCGGTGATCACAATATCGTGGGAGTAGATGGAACCTCCGCAGAAGTGAGAACCACCGCGTTGCAGAGAAACCTGGTAGGGATGATCATCGATGCTGGTCTCATAACCTCCAACAATGCGACCATCTAACTGAGGCAGCAGACCCTCAGGTATGGTGCCAGCCAACACACAGGCGGCCAAGGAAAGCAGAACCACGAATTTCAACATTATTCTCGTTGTACTAGAATAAGACACACACGCAACCTTTATATACCGAATCTCTGTTGTAATTAGACATAATCCTAGATAAGCACTCAAACATCCAATCAAACTTCGCACGTTCAAATCTCAAGTGCTGTCAAATTTTAACATCTTTCACGGGGACTTTTTTTTATTTTTTTTTTTGATTAATGGAAACTTTTGATAACTCTCTTACTCAGATAACATACAACCCGAAATCGTATATAAGCGCGAAAATATTATCATAACTATATTGTACTTGCAAATATGTTCAAGTTCGTGATCTTGTTGTCGGTTGTTGCCTGCGCCTTTGGTGCCGCCATCCCTGAGGGTCTCCTCCCCCAGTTGGATGGACGTATTGTTGGAGGCACTGCCACCACCATTAACAGCTTCCCATGGCAAATCTCTCTTCAGCGTGGAGGTAGTCACTCTTGTGGTGGCTCTATCTACTCGCACAACATCATTGTGACTGCTGCTCACTGCTTGCAATCCGTATCTGCCTCCTCTCTGCAAGTTCGCGCTGGTTCCAGCTACTGGAGCTCCGGTGGTGTTGTCAGCAAGGTTGCTGCTTTCAGAAACCACGAGGGATACAACGCCAACACCATGGTCAACGATATTGCTGTCATCCGTCTAAGCTCTTCCCTGTCCTTCAGCTCCACCATCAAGACTATCGGTCTGGCCGGATCTGCTCCCGGTAATGGTGCTTCCGCTTCCGTCTCTGGCTGGGGTACTCAATCTTCCGGATCCAGCTCTATCCCCTCTCAACTGCAATACATTAACGTAAACATCGTCAGCCAGTCTGCATGCGGTTCATCCTCCTACAGCTATGGTAGCCAGATCAAGAACACCATGATCTGCGCTGCTGCTAGCGGTAAGGATTCCTGCCAGGGTGATTCCGGTGGCCCATTGGTTTCTGGTGGTGTCCTCGTCGGTGTTGTCTCCTGGGGTATTGGCTGTGCCAACGCCCGCTACCCTGGTGTCTACGCCGATGTTGCCGTTCTCCGCAGCTGGGTGGTCAACACTGCCAACAACATCTAAGAACATTTTGAATAATAAATATTATGTATAAACATATCTTTTGATTTATTTTACATTCTGCAATGCCCAGAAACTATTGAACTGCAACTATTGAAGGCAAATTACTAACCTTTACGAACGAGTTAGCCTAAGAAGCTAACAGATTTCAAGTTGAATAATAGGTAACGTATTATGTCTTGGACTAAGAACTTGTACATTAAATATAAATTATATATATTTATATGTAGTTTAGTTTTCGGGGCTGACACCAAATAGAATATGATAGATATGAATGTAGTTTTCAAACTGGAAGACGAGTTGGGATTGAACTAAACACACAAACAGACGGTTATAATTATTTGGATTAAGCTAATCTTACCGATCAGGAATATATATACTAAAATACTGCAAATTACACTTTCGCGTAAAATGTATTCCTTTTAAGAGGTTTAATAAAAAGTATTTTAATTCAAAGCCAGTTGTAGGCCTCTTATCTTAGACTTAAAAAGTATGCTACACATTTTAAATGTTAAACGTATTTATTTATTTTTTTTTTTTTTTATTAAATATAACGGCCGGCTGTGTTGGTCGAGTGGGTATATATGTATGCCCCCCTAATCAACACAGTCGTGGGTTCGATTCCCACTCAGGTCTGGAAATGTCATACGAAAAAGAAAGATTTTTCGTCATTTACTTATCTCCTCGTATGAATACACGAGGTTAGGTTACTAATATTATATAGCGTAAACTGTGTTGTTAAGATACTAATATTGAATATATGGGTTCAGCACTTAATAAATAAATAATTAAAAAAAAAAAAAAAAAAATTAAATATAACGAAATGGTAACAAGATAGGTGCACTGTTACCTATCTGGGCAACTTAAACAAATCAGAAATAAAAAATAGAACAATTAATTATGTCAACAGCACATAATAAATATTAACAATAGAAAATATATATAAATTGAGCCTAGGGATATGCGAGAATTTTAATTTAATTTAATTTTAAGAAGAGCATTGCTGGTAATCATTAGTTCAAGACCGGAGCCAGCAGGAAAGCGTGGAAAAGGCTCGGAGCTAAAATGCATTTGTAGATTCGAACCTTGTTGTCCAGCGAAAGCTTGTTTTTTGCGGAGAGTAACTAGGACATACGATTAATTTGTTTCTGTAAATTTGTTTCTGTAAGAATGCAGCAGCGACTTGACATGGCTTTCAAATTTGAGCCTTCTATCTAGAATGACTCCAAGATATTTGTGTGATAATGTGTGAGTTAACACTCTACCATTAGGTGGTACACACGGGCAGTTGCGCGCTCGATTTCCGAAGGTCATGTTTGCCCATTTATCTGCATTGATGCACAAAACGTTGTATTTAGCTGTAATAATAAATATATTTTAAATATTTTAATATAATATTATTTCAACTTGAAAAAGAATGATTACTGTACAATATTCTGAGCATTGGTTATTACCATATCAAAATACAAATATATATATATGAGTAATATAAATATATTTGAGTAATAACAATAAATAGAGTTACCAATTATAAAATAAATTTTAAAATAGGATCTCAATTTGTCAGATTATAGACAAATAAGAAATATTATAATCATACTTATCACTCTTATTTAGATGCCAATGCATATGTAATAATCACAAAAAATTTATAATTTAACTAAATTTCGACTGTAGTTTTATAATAATCTTTACTTAACTTGGAAAATAATAGATAATAAACTAATAGAAATTTGATAAGCAAGAAAAAGTAATCTCCAGAAGTCAATCGTTTTTTAACACCATTTCATACAAATATACAATTTTTGACCCATTGGACAAAAGAAAAAATATATATTTGCCAAGAATCTTTGTATACAAACGAATAAAAGTTTGAAAATAAAGATAATATACAATAATTGAATAAATATAAATAATAAAAATATAATGTTATAATTTATAATGATCTAATCGTAAATATATTATCTCAAAGTCCTGTATTCTATATACAAAACAAATGCATATCACAATCGCCACTTGCCACAATTTCGAGTGGTTCTTATTTACTTTAACGGATGTGACTTTTAAGTACCAACGCCTGAAGCGTTCCTTAACTTATTTTGATTTTTCGATATACTTTGTGTATTCTTAGACTGCGCGTGATAAAGCTTATTAAAAATACTCACTCATACGCTTATCTGACTTTTCGTTGGTATCAGAGAGATATGAGAAATTCAACTCCTCCGACCACTATATAAGCTCCTGCATATTAACATAACCACATTGTACTTGCAAATATGTTCAAGTTCGTGATCTTGTTGTCGGTTGTTGCCTGCGCCTTTGGTGCCGCTATCCCTGAGGGTCTCCTCCCCCAGTTGGATGGACGTATTGTTGGAGGCACTGCCACCACCATTAACAGCTTCCCATGGCAAATCTCCCTTCAGCGTGGAGGTAGTCACTCTTGCGGTGGCTCAATCTTCTCTCACAACATCATCGTGACTGCTGCTCACTGCTTGCAATCCGTCTCCGCCTCTTCCCTGCAGGTCCGCGCTGGTTCCACCTACTGGAGCTCCGGTGGTGTTGTCAGCAAAGTCGCTGCCTTCAGAAACCACGAGGGATACAACGCCAACACTATGGTTAACGACATTGCCATCATCCGTCTGAGCTCTTCCCTGTCCTTCAGCTCCACAATCAAGGCTATCGGTTTGGCCAGCTATGCTCCTGCTAATGGTGCTGCCGCTTCCGTCTCTGGCTGGGGTACTCAATCTTCTGGATCCAGCTCCATCCCCTCTCAACTGCAATACGTTAACGTGAACATCGTCAGCCAGTCTGTGTGCGGTTCCTCTGCCTACAGCTATGGTAGCCAGATCAAGAGCACCATGATCTGCGCTGCTGCCAGCGGTAAGGATGCTTGCCAGGGTGATTCCGGTGGCCCATTGGTCTCCGGTGGTGTCCTTGCTGGTGTTGTCTCCTGGGGTATTGGCTGTGCCTACTCCAACTATCCCGGTGTCTACGCCGATGTTGCTGTTCTCCGCACCTGGGTGATTAACGCCGCCAACTCGATCTAAGAACATTATTGCGAAATATATGAAAATCTGAATATACGAATTGAACTTTTTATTATTACGTATTAAGTATTATGCTATAACGATCAAAAGACAAACAACTAAGAAGAGTTAAAGATGCTCATAGGTGAGATTATAATAGCCTTTAGTTGTCTCTGACTACTTATATAAAGTATAGTTTATATTATTGGTCGGAATGAATAAGCGAATAGTCGTTTGACAGTTCATCAATTCCGTCTTTCAATTCGATGGAACATCTTGAAATATTATATAAACAAAGAAAAACAAGTAAGAAAGTTATAGTCGAGTGTGCTCGACTATATAATACTCGGTGCCCAAAGTTATATTATATATTTATTTTGCTCGTGCTGCGCACTCGCCAATTTTAAGTTAATATAAAAAAAACAAGTAAGGAAGGCTACAGTCGGGTGTACCCGACAGTAAAATACTCTGTACCCTTATTTTATTATTTTATTTATTTAATATGTTTATACAAACAAACATACACATGTATTTATGTATGTACATATGTATGTAAGTACATACATACATATATTGTTCGTAATACGTCATTCTGCGAACGGATCATTATCTTGTGCAAAGCAAAAACAATGTGTGATTTGCACTCTCCCACCCCAACCCTTTTCGAACAACAAATTTGACCGTTTGAAGTTGTATACAAACATACATACATATTCACTCTCATAAATATATATGTATGTATGCATATGCATACAAATTTTAAGAAATAGTGCGAGTGCTTCGCACTCGCCTCGTTCACACTTGCTGTCCTATTCTCTTTCGTGCACGTGTGTTATGTATTCGCTTTCTGATCAGCATTCTCCCATCCTCTCCTTCCCTCATCCACAAGCTTGCGCTTTTTACTTGCACTAAGTCTGCACACAGTGATACATTTACATGTGCATGTGTGCGGGTTTGTATATGTACACATAGACAGCTCTTGCTGACGCATGCTTGCCCACGCTAAGTAAACGTATATTTTGTGAAAATTAATTGTTTAATAACTTTTTTCTTAATCAATCGATACCATTTTTTCAGGACTGTTTTATATTAATGCTTAAATGTTCCCTTCCAAATTACAAGTTTCTAGTGTTTATAGGAGCTGAGATATGAGAAATGAGGTATGAGCGTCAAAATGTTTTTGGCGTATTGTGGGCGAACGGGGCGTGGCATCCAAAGTTTGAAATAAACTCAATCGAATTATGCTATATGGGAACCTACATACCAAATTTGGTGTCTCTAGCCCTTATAGTTTAGAAGTTCTTTGCGTTCAAACAGACAGACGGACAGACAGACAGACGGACAGACGGACAGACGGACATGGCCAAATCGACTCGGCTATTGATCCTGAGTCAGAATATATATACTTTATGGGGTCTGCCACGCCTCCTTCTGCCCGTTACGCACATTTGCACAAACTTAATATACCCTTTTTTACCCATTTTCAATGGGTACAGGGTATAAAAATTTAAAAAAAAAAAATTTAAAAAAAAAAAATCGTCTCGGTAATCGAACCGCGGACCTCATGCACGCGAGTTCAACCCTCTAACCACTGAGCCACGCTCTTCACAAGTGTGAGAAACACTGATTAAATGTTGCCGTCGTATGGGGTGAGAACAGCAAGCAAGCGTACGCCTCTCAACTTTTGAAATTTGAAATGTGAATAACTTCCATGTTTATTATCCGATCTGTACCAAATTTGTACACAACGACCAGATAAACATATTCTAACTTTGTACCAGCTTGACTGGGTGTGGGTGAAGTGGTGTGTTCAAAATGGTTTTCATCGATTTGTGGAGGCGGAGGGGGGCGTGGCAAAAATCCAAAATAAACTTGATCTGCCTGCAAACACTACAAACACTATGCAAAAAAAATTAAGTCTCTATCTCTTATAGTCTCCGAGATCTGTGTGTTCATACGGACGTACAGACGGACAGACGGACAGACGGACATGCTCCAATCGACTCGGCTGTTGATCCTGAGTCAGAATATATATACTTTATGGGGTCGGCCACGCCTCCTTATGGGTGTTACATACATTTGCTCTTGTCACTAACCCAATATACTCTTGGTTCCCATAGGGCACCGAGTATAATAATGTCCAATTATGCAAAACACATATCACGCCGTGTTAATATGTGCAAATTATGATATTGAGCTTTTATTAAAATAAAATATTTATGAATTTATTATTTTAATAAAAAGTTAAGATACATATGAGAACTGCGTATCTAAGTGGCGAATACACTCGTCTATAGCTTTCTTACTTACTTTGCATACACACCGTATAAAGTAAATATATTCTTGATCAACATCAAAAACCGAATCCAAATCTGTGCGTCACACTAGTCTCTAGTTTTGAATTTATCTCAATTTAACTTGGTATACATACTGCCTATGTCTGAATATAAATCGTATTCGAGCAGATCGGACCACAATATTTTAAAACTGCCATAAAAGAAAATACTCAGAAATTGACTTGTTGCGTTAAAAAAAGACTGCAAAGAGTATGATATCTTTTGCACATAACTTGGAAAATGAATTTTCTCCCTTGTTTATTTATGGACAAATATAAGAAATCATAGGAGAAAACAAGTAGGGAAGGCTACAGTCGTGTGCACCCGACAGTAAAATACCCAGCACCCTTGAATAAAATATAAATACATATACTTATGTAATTTGAATAAAATATAACTGTACTTATACTATGTACTGAAAAAAAAAATTCTGATGAAACAGCTCGAGCTACGCGCTCGTTCTCTCTCTCGCTCGCACTCGCATCGCTCACTTATACTGACCTGATCTTCCGTGCGTTTGTATATGAAAGCATTGCGTTGACAACTAAAGATCAGCAACTGATTTTACCGCGAATATGAATTGTTTAATAACTTTTTTGTTTCTTAATCAATTGATACCATTTTTTCAGGACTGTTTTACATTGATGCTTAAATGTTCCCTGCCAAATTACAAGTCTCTATTGTAGGAGCTGAGATATGAGGGGCGTGGCATCCAAAGTTTGAAATAAACTCGGTCATAGTACGCTATATGGGAACCTTTATACCAAATTTGGTGTCTCTGGCTCTTATAGTTTAGAAGTTCTTTGCGTTCAAACAGACAGACGGACAGACATTTGCACAAACTTAATATACACTTTTTTACCCATTTTCAATTGGTACAGGGTATAAAAAGAAATATATTTAATATACTGCATCAGTCATTTTTATACTCGGTGCCCTATGGGTACCAAGAGTATATTGGGTTAGTGACAGCAGCAAATGTATGTAACACCCATAAGGAGGTTTGGCCGACCCCATAAAATATATATATTCTGACTCAGGATCAACAGCCGAGTCGATTGGACCATGTCCGTCTGTCCGTCTGTACGTCCGTATGAACACACAGTTCTCGGAGACTATAAGAGCTAGAGACTTCAAGTTCAAGACTTCAGATCAAGTTTATTTTGGATTTTTGCCACGCCCCCCACCGGCTCCACAAATCTATGAAAACCATTTTGAACACACCACTTCACCCACACCCAGTCAAGCTACATGACTGGTACATAGTTCCAAAAGTTGAGACGCGTCTCTATAGCGAACGCTTGCCTACTGTTCTCACCCCATACACGACGGCAACATTAACTTAGTGTTTTTTTCTTTTTCACACTTACTTGTTTTCTTACTTGTTTGATTTGATATGAACAAATCAAATTACTGAAGAACGTTGATTGGTCATCCTCGAGATCTTGACTTTTTTATAATTTAATTATTTTATCAACTATTTTATATACTAAACAAATATAATTTAGATATTGATATAGGAATTATCAAGTCTATTGAAATGAATAATTATAATAATGATTTTCTATGACCTTTACTTTAGCAGATACACTGATTATACATTTTAACTTAATTTTATTTATTTATTAAATATATATTTATTTGCGATAATTTTATGGTTTTCCCAGTTTGCAATGTCTATCTTCATTGATAATGTTAAGTGAAAAGTTCTGATTAACAAAAATTATGAGATACTGTAGCAATAGAATTGCTATAAAAGCCAATAGCATTTCCATTGAGAATACATTGTACTTGCAAAATGTTCAAGTTCGTGATCTTGTTGTCGGTTGTTGCCTGCGCCTTTGGTGCCGCTATCCCTGAGGGTCTCCTCCCCCAGTTGGATGGACGCATTGTTGGAGGCACTGCCACCACCATTGGCAGCTTCCCATGGCAAATCTCCCTTCAGCGTGGAGGTAGTCACTCTTGCGGTGGCTCTATCTACTCTTCCAACATCATCGTGACTGCTGCTCACTGCTTGCAATCCGTCTCCGCCTCTTCCCTGCAGGTCCGCGCTGGTTCCACATACTGGAACTCCGGTGGTGTTGTCAGCGGTGTCGCTGCTTTCAGAAACCACGAGGGATACAACGCCAACACCATGGTCAACGATATTGCCATCATCCGTCTGAGCTCTTCCCTGTCCTTCAGCTCCAACATTAAGTCCATCGGTCTTGCCAGCTCTGCTCCATCCAACGGTGCTTCCGCTTCCGTCTCTGGCTGGGGTACCCAATCTTCCGGATCCAGCTCCATTCCCACTCAGCTACAATACGTTAACGTGAACATCGTCAGCCAGTCTGTGTGCGGTTCCTCTGCCTACAGCTATGGTAGCCAGATCAAGAGCACCATGATCTGCGCTGCTGCCAGCGGTAAGGATGCTTGCCAGGGTGATTCCGGTGGCCCATTGGTCTCCGGTGGTGTCCTCGTCGGTGTTGTCTCCTGGGGTATTGGCTGTGCCTACTCCAACTATCCCGGTGTCTACGCCGATGTTGCCGTTCTCCGCAGCTGGGTGATCAACAACGCCAACTCGATCTAAAAACTTTTCCAAATAAAACTGCTTTAAAAATCTGAAACTGTTGTTTTTTATTTTCTATTTAGTTTCTACTCTCGATTTGATATCGCGAAAATATTTAAGAAATCTGTTACACAAAGTTTGAATACAATTTTGCAATGAGATTAGCAAACATATTTAAATATAAATACTTAAAAAAAATGTTCTCAAATATTAATTTTTTTTTTATAAAATTATTTTTTTAATTCCATTTATAAATTTAAATTTTTATTTATAATATTTACTTTGTAATGTTAATAAACAAAGTAATAAAAATAATTAAATGAACAATAAATTGTTGCTCCTTCTTAAGAAATGTATAGTTTAATATCTGGTCATATACATATACGAAGTATTTACTACTAAATACTAAATAATGAAGATTAATGATAAAACTTAACAGGAAAACATGCAAAACGGGTTGAAGATGTCATACCCTTGCTGTCTTAGAAGATAACTTTTTATATAAAAACCCAAATTTGCCGCCGATTGTTCCTTTGGCAGCTATATAATATATGTTTTATGTATGGGCAAGAATATATACTTTGTTGGGTCTGCCACGCGCTACAAACTTCTGTCCAAAATAATATATAAGGGTATAATTGTTTTCAATTAACATATTATTTATAATTAGTTTTAAGCCATTAATTACTAAATATATAATTTTCTAATCCTTTTTACTTATATTTTTCTATTTATTTACAATTTACGGTTTCATACATAATTGTAACCCGCCGTTACTTTATTAATTCAAATTGTTTGACAGTACGGCAACGCCTCAGCTATAAACAGCAACGCTATGCATTTGAGTTGGCAATGCGAATAAGATATGGTGAAATTCTAATTCAACTGTTAAGACACCATACGACACAACGATTTTATCGTGGATCAATTAATGTTCACCGTAAATTCGAATTACATAAATAGAAATAAAGAAATTTGAATTAAATCTTAAGAATAAAAATATGAATGAAAATGTTTATAATAGTCTATTATAAATCAATTCAGTTAAATCATGTGCCACTCAAGTATTTAAATGTAGTTAGACTTATCATACAGTCGTCACTTAAAATAAACAGACGCATAGATAATAAATAGCTGAAAATAAGCATAAGTGCTAACTTTCAAAAATATTCGACTATCTCCATTCAATCTTCATGGGTTTTTCCTATTTCTTGTCGACATGAGTCCGGCACACTTCATATTGCTAGCGACTTTTTCTGATAAAAAAAAAGAATGAAAGCTTTTGATTAGTCTGCAGGCCTAATAGATAATACTCAACGGTAGTCAACTACTATAAAAGCCAATGGCATTTCCATTGAGAATACATTGTACTTGCAAAATGTTCAAGTTCGTGATCTTGTTGTCGGTTGTTGCCTGCGCCTTTGGTGCCGCTATCCCTGAGGGTCTCCTCCCCCAGTTGGATGGACGCATTGTTGGAGGCACTGCCACCACCATTGGCAGCTTCCCATGGCAAATCTCCCTTCAGCGTGGAGGTAGTCACTCTTGCGGTGGCTCTATCTACTCTTCCAACATCATCGTGACTGCTGCTCACTGCTTGCAATCCGTCTCCGCCTCTTCCCTGCAGGTCCGCGCTGGTTCCACATACTGGAACTCCGGTGGTGTTGTCAGCGGTGTCGCTGCTTTCAGAAACCACGAGGGATACAACGCCAACACCATGGTCAACGATATTGCTGTCATCCGTCTGAGCTCTTCCCTGTCCTTCAGCTCCAACATTAAGTCCATCGGTCTTGCCAGCTCTGCTCCATCCAACGGTGCTTCCGCTTCCGTCTCTGGCTGGGGTACCCAATCTTCCGGATCCAGCTCCATCCCCACTCAGCTACAATACGTTAACGTGAACATCGTCAGCCAGTCTGTGTGCGGTTCCTCTGCCTACAGCTATGGTAGCCAGATCAAGAGCACCATGATCTGCGCTGCTGCCAGCGGTAAGGATGCTTGCCAGGGTGATTCCGGTGGCCCATTGGTCTCCGGTGGTGTCCTCGTCGGTGTTGTCTCCTGGGGTATTGGCTGTGCCTACTCCAACTATCCCGGTGTCTACGCCGATGTTGCCGTTCTCCGCAGCTGGGTGATCAACACTGCCAACAACATCTAATAACATTTTGAATAATAAATAATAATGCAATAGTAATTGATTAATTGATTCTTTATTGACTAAAACATATTATGTGGATTTCTCGGGTGCAGCTGTGTTCCAAAGGCGATTCTTGGTCTTTGCATTAGCCTTATCCTGTTTACTGATTGGCCGCAAATGCGCAGCATCAACAATGTCCCTGCAAATAGCTTATGATAAGAATGTGTGTGTGTGTGTGTGTGTGTGTGTGTGTGTGTGTGTGTAAGTTTAGCTTAGTACATACTTGAACTCATCGTAACTTTGCGTGTTGTTCACAGCCCTGAGCTTGGCATCATTGCGTAGATAATAGATCTTATCATCGCGCAAACTCTGCAAACATTGCTCGCGCAGCAGCAATAGCTCTTCGGCAGTAATCTGGTCGGCATCAGACATCTAAATAGAAATGTATATGGAAATGCAATACAATCAAAAAATAATATATTTATAGATGTTGATTATTTATACTTACTACAGTTCTATAGTTATTTCAATCAAATATTGTTTTCAATGGTTGCCTGGGTAACAAACCACTCGACAATTCGATGGCTTCGATAAGCAATTAGCCGGCGATTAACTTTTACAGCACTTTAAGCAAGCGAGCGATAAGTTCTCCCAAAACAACTTGCACCGACTGAACAAGGTGCAGACAGTTACTACTAGGCGTTCCTACACGTTATAACGCTATGGGCAACAGCTGTCTGTGTATTGCCAGCATTTTGATGCTTTTGATGGCTCCAAATGTATTGAAGGCCAATTCGATGACTGGAAGAATTGTTGGCGGCAATGAGTTGCCCATACATAATGCACCGTGGCAGGTATCCATTCAAGTCAGTGCACGACATGTTTGTGGTGGCGCCATCTACAGCAAGGATATCATCATAACGGCTGCGCATTGTGTGGAGAATATATCAGTGACATTGATACAAATACGTGTTGGTGCAAATCAACATAATTCCGGTGGAACTCTACTGCCTGTGGCTGCCTATAAGATTCACGAGCAATACAATGCTAAGCTGAAGGCTTATGATATTGCTCTGGTACGCTTATCGACATCCTTGACCTATGGTTTGTCTGTCAAGGCCATTGGGCTAGCAAGCACAAGTCCTACAGTTGGTTCAAGTGTCTCGGTAACAGGTTGGGGCTATACTGAGCAAAGTGGCGCCTCTGGCTATGCAACCAGCCTACAGTCTGTGCAGCTCGAAATTATTGAGCGTGATGAATGTGCATCGGCTACCTATGGTTACGGTTGGGATTTTATTGGCATTGAAATGATTTGTGCTGCATCTCCGGAAAAAGACTCATGCACTGGCGATTCTGGCGGTGCTATGGTTTTTGAGCGTTTGCTAGCGGGAATTGTGGCATGGGGCTACGGCTGTGCGCAAAGCAATTATCCAGGTGTTTATGTGGATGTTGCAGTGCTACGACCATGGATAATTAAAACTGCCAATACTGTGTAAGATTAAGCAGTAAAATAGCTTAAGAACACACTTATCATAAACTCGTTTCTAAAATAAAATAAAAACTCAACAAGTGTAAGGAATGAAGACGGAATTTTGGTATAATTTAGTACATTTTAGCAATTGTTGGCACAGTATACAGTGGCTGCCAAAAATAGTGATATATTCACTTGAATTCAATAGTTTATTGTATTACAATGGATCACAGCTTATTTGGTGCAAAATCTTAAGCTCGGTTTACCACTAAGCTGTAGCAAAACAAAATTTAAATGTAGTCTTTTAAGCAGTTTTTTAATATATAATTATAAACTATAACTATAAATTATCACTTTATGGTCTTTGGTCACACTACACTACAATATATGGATAAATAACAAAAATGGAACCGCGTTTTATTATTGAACACTTAAAAAAAAGAGAAATCTCAGCGAAAAATAGCTGAACTGGTTAACTTTTGCCCCAGCACCGTCCTAAATATCTTTCAACAATTCGTTTGTGAAAATCGTGTGGCAAATAAGGGACGAAAGACTTCCAACAAAATTTTCATTGAGCGTGATGAAAGACAAATTGTGCGAAATGTTAAAGTAAATCCGAAAATATCGGCACAAAAATTGACTGTTGATGTCAACAACGAAATTGGCAAACAATGTTGTGCAGATACCAATCGCCTTGTTTTGCATAGACACAAGTTTCATGGCCGAGTAGCTCGCAAGAAACGGTCTATTCATAATAATAAAGCAACAGGCGAAATAAAACTAACTAATAAAAGTTTGTTTTTTTTTTTTTATTTAATATTTATTTAAAAAAAAAAAAAAATTATCCATCAGCCTTCAACCGCCCCCCAGGTGGAATCGAACCACTTCGACTATTAATCGACTACGGATTTGAAGTCCGTACCCCGGACCACCGAAGTTCAGTGGGGCAGCATTTCTCTTAACAAAGCTTAATATAAATTCGCAAACAGCGGAATTCCCACTTGGGAATTATAAGAGCAAAAAAGTGAAAATAAAAAATAAATACTATGTACAAAAAATGCATTCATTTTATTTAAATTAAGAACTTTACGCGAAAATGCACTTGGAATGAAAGTAATAAATCAATTATTGTAAATAGTAGAAAAATACAAGGCATATTTAAATAAATCCCGTTCTTGGGAAAATCAGTTAAAGAATACAGTTATAGTCAATGTGACGGCATTGCAATAGAATAATCCCTGGGATGTTCATTTGCGAGGCTGTTGTATATGTGGTTGTGGCTTCTGCTGAACGGCAACAGGAGGCTTGTGCGAATGAGCTACTTGCGCTGAAGCTGGCGTAAAGTCTGTGTGACCCTTAACTGGTGCACCACTCACAACAGCTGAATTTACATTCACCGGTTGCTGCGATAAACCAAAAAAAAATATATCAAAATTAATAATTAAATATTGTTGCATTGTAGAAAATTAATGTACCGTAAGACCAGTGCAATCTTCAGCATCCTTAGCTGGACGCTCAGAGCCTGTTGCTTTGTGTTGCACAATGCGCATTCCACCAGCCTTCACTGTAAAAGAAATATTATGACGTCAGCAAAATGTTTGAATATTTTTGGTCAGCAATCACGCAACGCAATTGCTTCATATGTATATATGCATATGTAAGTGTGCGTGTGTGTGTCACACATTGCTTTATCAGTAGTCGACTTGCAAGAGGTGAAAATTGATAAGCGACGCAACGCAGTGGCCAAATTGATATGAATCGCCCATTTAATAACTGCCAACGTAGTCTTTTCGATCATTAAAATAGTTTATATGCTCAATTGTTTGTTGATATAAACAAATAACAATAGAAACACTTTCGTTCTTACACACACATATACATGAACATGCACCAACACAATCTGAAAGAGAACCGCTAGTGCAACTTACATGCAGGTGGGTGTCCAGCGACAAGATTTGGTTGTTCGTCAGCCATATTTAGGATTATTATAATCTGTAAATATTTTAAATGTTAATAAAATATGTTAAAACTGTATATTACCAAGCACAACCTCTTAAAAGAAAAATTAACGGTTCGTTGTTTATTGCGTTTTACTTTCTGACACGAATGCAGTTTAGTTAGTGATGCGCAAAACAAAGCGGCATTAAGTTGTTACGCAAAAAATCTGGCAACTCTAGCGAATGTAAACAAATGCTGTTTATGATAAATATCGATACAAGTCTTGTATAATCGATACATAACTAAAAATCGTACTCTATGTTAACGTCTCTAATACACACAATTTCGCCGAGCTCATGAAACATTACATCGAAATTAGCCGTATTAAGTAAGAAAAGTGTCAATTACAAAAATTTCAAATCAATATAATATCTAAATTTTCAAAATGAAAGGTACAAAGGTAGGTTAAGTGACATTGTAGGTCACAGCATACAATTACATCACATGCAGCAGAATTAGATTTATTCCAATTGGAATAATGAAGACGAACACACTTGGACTTCGATTGTCAATGTTGTTGTTGTTGCTTCTGCTGCTGTCTGTACGAATGTCAATTGGATACAACAACAATAACACCAATACCAACATACCTTACCATTTACAGCCCTTTCCACCACTTAAAAATGATAATTTGTTACGTGCTGCACGCGGAGACGTCGTCGATCGCGTCCCCGTTTGGGTGATGCGTCAAGCTGGACGTTATTTACCGGAATTCCAGGAGCTGCGAAAACAACACGATTTCTTCACAGTCTGCCGTACACCAGAACTAGCATGCGAGGTGACAATGCAACCGTTGCGACGCTTTGACCTCGATGCCTCGATTATATTCTCTGATATATTGGTTATACCCCAAGCATTGGGTCTAACTGTAGAGATGCATGCAGGCGTTGGACCCGTTCTACCACAGCCCATTTGCACACCTGAGGACCTTAGCCGATTGACGCCCGATGGTGCGATACAGCGTCTGACCTATGTGGGCGACGCCATCACCATGATGCGTCACAAGTTGGAAGGACGCGTACCATTAATCGGATTTACAGGTGCTCCTTGGACCCTAATGGGTTATATGATCGAGGGCGGCGGAAGTAAGACCATGTCCAAAGCCAAAGCTTGGTTAAACGATTATCCTGAAGATTCGGAACTTTTGCTGAATCTTCTAACTGATATCATTGTTGATTATTTGGAGATGCAAGTGAAAGCTGGCGCTCAAATGCTCCAGATATTTGAATCATCTGCAGAGCACTTATCCAAGGAAGAATTTCTAAAATGGGCAGCACCATATCTACGCCGAATACGCAATGATCTAGTTGCTCGACTCACACAGAGTGGCCTTTCTCAAGTGCCTTTGGTTAGTAGTTATAATACAACCAAATATATTTGCCCATAGTAACTAACGTGAAATACATTTTAACTCTGCTCTAGACACTATTTGCCAAGGGCGCAGGGCATTCTCTAAAGGAACAAAGTGAACTTGGATACGATGTGCTGGGCCTGGATTGGACAGTTGATCCGGTGGAGGCACGTGCCCAAGTTGGTCCTAATATCACATTGCAGGGCAATCTTGATCCACAGGACATGTATCGTAATCCTGATGAGTTGCGTTCATTGACAACTGAAATGGTCCATAAATTTGGCAAGTCACGCTACATTGCAAATTTGGGACATGGAATTACACCACAAACGCCTATAACTAGCATGGAGGTGCTCGTTGAAGCAGTTCATAAAGCGTTGTAACTTGTTTTTACCCTTTATATTTATACAATAAAGACAATTTTTGGCCTTGGGGTAGGATAATACAATTTTTAAAACGTATACAAATAACGTTTGCCTATTAAATAAAAAAAAAATAAATAAATAAAACAACTTAGTCGAAAATCAGTCATCATATAAAATTCTCTGCAAATTCACATCCTGTTGCATCTTGTCACATATCATCAGTGTGCTACCGCAGCCAATGAGCAGTGTGCCAATAATTATCCCTGCAACATAAATTATTTAAATATTGAATCATTATTTTAGAACGTGCGATTAACTTACTTTTGGCAGGCAACGGCTCCCCTAGCATATAACCTGTTATAGCCGTGAATGCAAAACTCAATGAGTTGGCAACGGGTACAGCTATGGTAATACTTGAAGTTTGCAGTGTCCACACATAGAGTAGACTACCAAACTGATTAAGACCAAAGGGTATCCAATATTTAAAACGAATACCGACCATTCGCATCTCAGCAATGAAATTATTTAGCTTCGATCCAGTGTCTTTAACGGATTCGATTCCTTGACTACCCAGACGTATAAATGGATTTGTTACGCCCCACAAAAGGCCAACAGCGAGCAGTTTTACTATAAATTATTAAGTTAATTAATAAATATACAATCTAAATATAATTAATATGTCTTACATGCATTCGCTATCATTGTTTATTAATGCTGGAAAACAATAGCTGGTGAGCCCCATCGATTTTTCGATAGTTTCACATGAAAAAATCTACGGATAATCGATTGTTTCAAAAAATATTTTATAATTTGAAGTTTATATACCATTTCGACCACTTTTACGCAAAAACTTTGTAGATCTTTCGTATTTTTCACATAAACCATTTATAATTTGTTAATATTTTTTTAGGTTTAATAAAACAAAATCAATTTAATTCTAATGGTTTTTAAGAAATATTGAACAATTTTATGCATAAAATTGTATGCTTCAAATCAATTTATATCCAAAAAATATTGAAAACTTACAAAATATATCAATTATATATACAATATATGTAGATACACTTGGAATTCGCACCCGTTTTATCGCGGCATTTTTTAGAAACTATTGACAATTTGCTCTTAGTTTCAATCAATAACCAAAAAATGCCGCGATAAAACGGGTGCGAATTCCAAGTGTATCTACATATATTGTATATATAATTGATATATTTTGTAAGTTTTCAATATTTTTTGGATATAAATTGATTTGAAGCATACAATTTTATGCATAAAATTGTTCAATATTTCTTAAAAACCATTAGAATTAAATTGCAACAAACAATTGAGCATATAAACTATTTTAATGATCGAAAAGACTACGTTGGCAGTTATTAAATGGGCGATTCATATCAATTTGGCCACTGCGTTGCGTCGCTTATCAATTTTCACCTCTTGCAAGTCGACTACTGATAAAGCAATGTGTGACACACACACGCACACTTACATATGCATATATACATATGAAGCAATCAGTGAAGGCTGGTGGAATGCGCATTGTGCAACACAAAGCAACAGGCTCTGAGCGTCCAGCTAAGGATGCTGAAGATTGCACTGGTCTTACGGTACATTAATTTTCTACAATGCAACAATATTTAATTATTAATTTTGATATATTTTTTTTTGGTTTATCGCAGCAACCGGTGAATGTAAATTCAGCTGTTGTGAGTGGTGCACCAGTTAAGGGTCACACAGACTTTACGCCAGCTTCAGCGCAAGTAGCTCATTCGCACAAGCCTCCTGTTGCCGTTCAGCAGAAGCCACAACCACATATACAACAGCCTCGCAAATGAACATCCCAGGGATTCAATTGCAATGCCGTCACATTGACTATAACTTTATTCTTTAACTGATTTTCCCAAGAACGGGATTTATTTAAATATGCCTTGTATTTTTCTACTATTTACAATAATTGATTTATTACTTTCATTCCAAGTGCATTTTCGCGTAAAGTTCTTAATTTAAATAAAATGAATGCATTTTTTGTACATAGTATTTATTTTTTATTTTCACTTTTTTGCTCTTATAATTCCCAAGTGGGAATTCCGCTGTTTGCGAATTTATATTAAGCTTTGTTAAGAGAACTGCTGCCCCACTGAACTTCGGTGGTCCGGGGTGCGGACTTCAAATCCGTAGTCGATTAATAGTCGAAGTGGTTCGATTCCACCTGGGGGGCGGCTGAAGGCTGATGGATAATTTTTTTTTTTTTTTTTAAATAAATATTAAATAAAAAAAAAAAAAACAAACTTTTAATAGTTAGTTTTATTTCGCCTGTTGCTTTATTATTATTAATAGACCGTTTCTTGCGAGCTACTCGGCCATGAAACTTGTGTCTATGCAAAACAAGCCGATTGGTATCTGCACAACATTGTTTGCCAATTTCGTTGTTGACATCAACAGTCAATTTTTGTGCCGATATTTTCGGATTTACTTTAACATTTCGCACAATTTGTCTTTCATCACGCTCAATGAAAATTTTGTTGGAAGTCTTTCGTCCCTTATTTGCCACACGATTTTCACAAACGAATTGTTGAAAGATATTTAGGACGGTGCTGGGGCAAAAGTTAACCAGTTCAGCTATTTTTCGCTGAGATTTCTCTTTTTTTTAAGTGTTCAATAATAAAACGCGGTTCCATTTTTGTTATTTATCCATATATTGTAGTGTAGTGTGACCAAAGACCATAAAGTGATAATTTATAGTTATAGTTTATAATTATATATTAAAAAACTGCTTAAAAGACTACATTTAAATTTTGTTTTGCTACAGCTTAGTGGTAAACCGAGCTTAAGATTTTGCACCAAATAAGCTGTGATCCATTGTAATACAATAAACTATTGAATTCAAGTGAATATATCACTATTTTTGGCAGCCACTGTATACTGTGCCAACAATTGCTAAAATGTACTAAATTATACCAAAATTCCGTCTTCATTCCTTACACTTGTTGAGTTTTTATTTTATTTTAGAAACGAGTTTATGATAAGTGTGTTCTTAAGCTATTTTACTGCTTAATCTTACACAGTATTGGCAGTTTTAATTATCCATGGTCGTAGCAATGCAACATCCACATAAACACCTGGATAATTGCTTTGCGCACAGCCGTAGCCCCATGCCACAATTCCCGCTAGCAAACGCTCAAAAACCATAGCACCGCCAGAATCGCCAGTGCATGAGTCTTTTTCCGGAGATGCAGCACAAATCATTTCAATGCCAATAAAATCCCAACCGTAACCATAGGTAGCCGATGCACATTCATCACGCTCAATAATTTCGAGCTGCACAGACTGTAGGCTGGTTGCATAGCCAGAGGCGCCACTTTGCTCAGTATAGCCCCAACCTGTTACCGAGACACTTGAACCAACTGTAGGACTTGTGCTTGCTAGCCCAATGGCCTTGACAGACAAACCATAGGTCAAGGATGTCGATAAGCGTACCAGAGCAATATCATAAGCCTTCAGCTTAGCATTGTATTGCTCGTGAATCTTATAGGCAGCCACAGGCAGTAGAGTTCCACCGGAATTATGTTGATTTGCACCAACACGTATTTGTATCAATGTCACTGATATATTCTCCACACAATGCGCAGCCGTTATGATGATATCCTTGCTGTAGATGGCGCCACCACAAACATGTCGTGCACTGACTTGAATGGATACCTGCCACGGTGCATTATGTATGGGCAACTCATTGCCGCCAACAATTCTTCCAGTCATCGAATTGGCCTTCAATACATTTGGAGCCATCAAAAGCATCAAAATGCTGGCAATACACAGACAGCTGTTGCCCATAGCGTTATAACGTGTAGGAACGCCTAGTAGTAACTGTCTGCACCTTGTTCAGTCGGTGCAAGTTGTTTTGGGAGAACTTATCGCTCGCTTGCTTAAAGTGCTGTAAAAGTTAATCGCCGGCTAATTGCTTATCGAAGCCATCGAATTGTCGAGTGGTTTGTTACCCAGGCAACCATTGAAAACAATATTTGATTGAAATAACTATAGAACTGTAGTAAGTATAAATAATCAACATCTATAAATATATTATTTTTTGATTGTATTGCATTTCCATATACATTTCTATTTAGATGTCTGATGCCGACCAGATTACTGCCGAAGAGCTATTGCTGCTGCGCGAGCAATGTTTGCAGAGTTTGCGCGATGATAAGATCTATTATCTACGCAATGATGCCAAGCTCAGGGCTGTGAACAACACGCAAAGTTACGATGAGTTCAAGTATGTACTAAGCTAAACTTACACACACACACACACACACACACACACACACACACACACATTCTTATCATAAGCTATTTGCAGGGACATTGTTGATGCTGCGCATTTGCGGCCAATCAGTAAACAGGATAAGGCTAATGCAAAGACCAAGAATCGCCTTTGGAACACAGCTGCACCCGAGAAATCCACATAATATGTTTTAGTCAATAAAGAATCAATTAATCAATTACTATTGCATTATTATTTATTATTCAAAATGTTATTAGATGTTGTTGGCAGTGTTGATCACCCAGCTGCGGAGAACGGCAACATCGGCGTAGACACCGGGATAGTTGGAGTAGGCACAGCCAATACCCCAGGAGACAACACCGACGAGGACACCACCGGAGACCAATGGGCCACCGGAATCACCCTGGCAAGCATCCTTACCGCTGGCAGCAGCGCAGATCATGGTGCTCTTGATCTGGCTACCATAGCTGTAGGCAGAGGAACCGCACACAGACTGGCTGACGATGTTCACGTTAACGTATTGTAGCTGAGTGGGGATGGAGCTGGATCCGGAAGATTGGGTACCCCAGCCAGAGACGGAAGCGGAAGCACCGTTGGATGGAGCAGAGCTGGCAAGACCGATGGACTTAATGTTGGAGCTGAAGGACGGGAAGAGCTCAGACGGATGACAGCAATATCGTTGACCATGGTGTTGGCGTTGTATCCCTCGTGGTTTCTGAAAGCAGCGACACCGCTGACAACACCACCGGAGTTCCAGTATGTGGAACCAGCGCGGACCTGCAGGGAAGAGGCGGAGACGGATTGCAAGCAGTGAGCAGCAGTCACGATGATGTTGGAAGAGTAGATAGAGCCACCGCAAGAGTGACTACCTCCACGCTGAAGGGAGATTTGCCATGGGAAGCTGCCAATGGTGGTGGCAGTGCCTCCAACAATGCGTCCATCCAACTGGGGGAGGAGACCCTCAGGGATAGCGGCACCAAAGGCGCAGGCAACAACCGACAACAAGATCACGAACTTGAACATTTTGCAAGTACAATGTATTCTCAATGGAAATGCCATTGGCTTTTATAGTAGTTGACTACCGTTGAGTATTATCTATTAGGCCTGCAGACTAATCAAAAGCTTTCATTCTTTTTTTTTATCAGAAAAAGTCGCTAGCAATATGAAGTGTGCCGGACTCATGTCGACAAGAAATAGGAAAAACCCATGAAGATTGAATGGAGATAGTCGAATATTTTTGAAAGTTAGCACTTATGCTTATTTTCAGCTATTTATTATCTATGCGTCTGTTTATTTTAAGTGACGACTGTATGATAAGTCTAACTACATTTAAATACTTGAGTGGCACATGATTTAACTGAATTTATTTATAATAGACTATTATAAACATTTTCATTCATATTTTTATTCTTAAGATTTAATTCAAATTTCTTTATTTCTATTTATGTAACTCGAATTTACGGTGAACATTAATTGATCCACGATAAAATCGTTGTGTCGTATGGTGTCTTAACAGTTGAATTAGAATTTCACCATATATTATTCGCATTGCCAACTCAAATGCATAGCGTTGCCGTTTATAACTGAGGCGTTGCCGTACTGTCAAACAATTTGAATTAATAAAGTAACGGCGGGTTACAATTATGTATGAAACCGTAAATTGTAAATAAATAGAAAAATATAAGTAAAAAGGATTAGAAAATTATATATTTAGTAATTAATGGCTTAAAACTAATTATAAATAATATGTTAATTGAAAACAATTATACCCTTCTATATTATTTTGGACAGAAGTTTGTAGCGCGTGGCAGACCCAACAAAGTATATATTCTTGCCCATACATAAAACATATATTATATAGCTGCCAAAGGAACAATCGGCGGCAAATTTGGGTTTTTATATGAAAAGTTATCTTCTAAGACAGCAAGGGTATGACATCTTCGACCCGTTTTGCATGTTTTCCTGTTAAGTTTTATCATTAATCTTCATTATTTAGTATTTAGTAGTAAATACTTCGTATATGTATATGACCAGATATTAAACTATACATTTCTTAAGAAGGAGCAACAATTTATTGTTCATTTAATTATTTTTATTACTTTGTTTATTAACATTACAAAGTAAATATTATAAATAAGAATTTAAATTTATAAATGGAATTAAAAAAATAATTTTACTAAAAAAAAAGATAATTTTTGAAAACATTTTTTTTAAGTACATATTTATATTTAAATATGTTTGCTAATCTCATTGCAAAATTGTATTCAAACTTTGTGTAACAGATTTCTTAAATATTTTCGCGATATCAAATCGAGAGTAGAAACTAAATAGAAAATAAAAAACAACAGTTTCAGATTTTTAAAGCAGTTTTATTTGGAAAAGTTTTTAGATCGAGTTGGCGTTGTTGATCACCCAGCTGCGGAGAACGGCAACATCGGCGTAGACACCGGGATAGTTGGAGTAGGCACAGCCAATACCCCAGGAGACAACACCGACGAGGACACCACCGGAGACCAATGGGCCACCGGAATCACCCTGGCAAGCATCCTTACCGCTGGCAGCAGCGCAGATCATGGTGCTCTTGATCTGGCTACCATAGCTGTAGGCAGAGGAACCGCACACAGACTGGCTGACGATGTTCACGTTAACGTATTGTAGCTGAGTGGGAATGGAGCTGGATCCGGAAGATTGGGTACCCCAGCCAGAGACGGAAGCGGAAGCACCGTTGGATGGAGCAGAGCTGGCAAGACCGATGGACTTAATGTTGGAGCTGAAGGACAGGGAAGAGCTCAGACGGATGATGGCAATATCGTTGACCATGGTGTTGGCGTTGTATCCCTCGTGGTTTCTGAAAGCAGCGACACCGCTGACAACACCACCGGAGTTCCAGTATGTGGAACCAGCGCGGACCTGCAGGGAAGAGGCGGAGACGGATTGCAAGCAGTGAGCAGCAGTCACGATGATGTTGGAAGAGTAGATAGAGCCACCGCAAGAGTGACTACCTCCACGCTGAAGGGAGATTTGCCATGGGAAGCTGCCAATGGTGGTGGCAGTGCCTCCAACAATGCGTCCATCCAACTGGGGGAGGAGACCCTCAGGGATAGCGGCACCAAAGGCGCAGGCAACAACCGACAACAAGATCACGAACTTGAACATTTTGCAAGTACAATGTATTCTCAATGGAAATGCTATTGGCTTTTATAGCAATTCTATTGCTACAGTATCTCATAATTTTTGTTAATCAGAACTTTTCACTTAACATTATCAATGAAGATAGACATTGCAAGCTGGGAAAACCATAAAATTATTGCAAATAAATATATATTTAATAAATAAATAAAATTAAGTTAAAATGTATAATCAGTGTATCTGCTAAAGTAAAGGTCATAGAAAATCATTATTATAATTATTCATTTCAATAGACTTGATAATTCCTATATCAATATCTAAATTATATTTGTTTAGTATATAAAATAGTTGATAAAATAATTAAATTATAAATAAGTCAAGATCTCGAGGATGACCAATCAACGTTCTTCAGTAATTTGATTTGTTCATATCAAATCAAACAAGTAAGAAAACAAGTAAGTGTGAAAAAGAAAAAAACACTAAGTTAATGTTGCCGTCGTGTATGGGGTGAGAACAGTAGGCAAGCGTTCGCTATAGAGACGCGTCTCAACTTTTGGAACTATGTACCAGTCATGTAGCTTGACTGGGTGTGGGTGAAGTGGTGTGTTCAAAATGGTTTTCATAGATTTGTGGAGCCGGTGGGGGGCGTGGCAAAAATCCAAAATAAACTTGATCTGCCTTCAAACACTACAAGCACTATGCAAAAAAAATGAAGTCTCTAGCTCTTATAGTCTCCGAGAACTGTGTGTTCATACGGACGTACAGACGGACGACGGACAGACGGACGAGACGACAGACGGACATGCTCCAATCGACTCGGCTGTTGATCCTGAGTCAGAATATATATATTTTATGGGGTCGGCCACACCTCCTTATGGGTGTTACATACATTTGCTGCTTGTCACTAACCCAATATACTCTTGGTACCCATAGGGCACCGAGTATAAAAATGGTATCGATTGATTAAGAAACAAAAAAGTTATTGAAAAATTCATTCTCGCGGTTAAATCAGTTAGGCGTCAGCTGAGCTGAAGCTGTCAACGCAATGCTTTCATATATGTGTGTAAAAACACACACACACATACAAACGCACGGAAGATCAGGTCAGTATAAGTGAGCGATGCGAGGGCGAGCGACAGAGAGAACGAGCGCGTAGCTCGAGCTGTTTCATCAGAATTTTTTTTGGTACATAGCATAAGTACAGTTTATTCAAGGGTGCTGGGTATTTTACTGTCGGGT